>JAAEAF010013673.1:0-132010 GCA_011037195.1 Triatoma infestans
CTGGCGTCCCACAGGGGAGCATACTTGCTCCTCTTTTATTCACAGTATACACGGCTGATCTCCCATTACATCCCAACACTACCACTTTCACCTTCGCCGATGATACGGCTATCCTTTCCTCTAATAGTGATCCCGTCACTCGCCATCTTCAAACCCACCTCAATGTCCTCGAACCCTGGCTTCGCAAGTGGAGAATCAAGGTTAATCAACACAAATCCAAGCACATAGTCTTCACCTTAAACCGAAAAACCCTTCCCGCCATTCAATTTAACCATAACTTTCTCCCAATTGTTACTCAAATCCGCTATCTCGGACTCCACCTGTACAGACGATTAACATGGAACCCTCATACTCGACTCAAACGAAATGAACTAAATTACCGATATAGAATGCTAAAAAAAACTACTAGACAAACGCTCAAAACTTACACTTCACAACAATAGACAACTGTACAATTCTCTACTAGCTCCTATTTGGACATACGGACTCGAACTATACGGGACTGCTAAAAACACAAACCTGTACCGCATTCAATCCCTACAGTCTAAAAATCCTATGCACCATCGTCAATGCTCCCTTCTACGTCTCTAACCTCACTATCCACACTGACCTAAAAAATTCCCTTCGTCTCACTTTAGCCAAATCTCGCTACCTAAAATTCAATTCCAAATTATCTTCTCATTCCAATCACCTAATCCAAGCCCTCTGTACTTCCACTCACCCCACAAACCCGCCAAGACGACTAAGGCGTCGATGGCAGCACGACCATTTAAATACATAACGACGGCTGGCTTGAGATACAGTCGTACACACTAAGGCCATATGGCGTATTACGTACGGACTGCTATCGCTGGATAGCCGTCGTTCACAACTTCAAGCCAGGGTGTGCGCGCTAGCGCATTCTTTCATTCATTATTCATCTGTTTTACGTGTTGCATGGTTACTGTGTAGTTGTAAAAATTTTTTTTTGAGGGTGTCCACCACCATTAACTTTAAATGACGAATAAACACAGAGCTGCTACTTATTTGGCGGATCTCTCCCTGAATGTTATCGTTTCAAGAAGGAAATGCTGTTAATGTTTTATTTTTGCTAAATTTGCTGAATTGACATCAAATTTTCGAAGTTTTGAGTTTTCACCGGAAATTCATTTTTTGAGGATATGAAAAAAAAAATGCTTTTATCAAATCAAACACTCACACCACAACTTTATCTTCTTAATTGCAGTTTACAAAATTGTAATTGAAAAATTATATAGTTAATATACCAAATTTAATGAAATACGTTGGTGTTTTTATGGAGAAATTCGTGAAAATTGAAAAGAAAAAAAAACCGGTTCAGTACAAACTCACATCCGATTTTCTTCAAATTCGCAATTTCAGCAATATATTTTTATTTCCTGTATTTTATCCCTCGTAGCATGCATATTTATAGTGTTGCTGACCGGTTTTGGATTTTCATCCAATGGCAGAGCAAATTCACCAAAAGTTCCTTGTAGAGAGTTCACTTCAAATTAATGTTTCTGTTACACTGACACTTGTTGGTTGTATATATATGTGGGGAGGTTATAAGGTTATGTTACTATATGTGTGTGTTTCATGACAAAGTGGAATTATTATAAATTATGATTAGACATTAGAAAATAGTGTATAATAATAGCATGTTTTGATGGATACTTTATAACTAAATTTTAATAGTGTTGTTAAGTATGCTCAGTGTTCATTTTTATTACCGGTGGTGGAGGGGATAAGTTATATCAGCCTGATAACCAATAAGTAACATAACCTGATAACATCCCCACATATATACAACCAACAAGTGTCAGTGTAACAGAAACATTTCGTTGAAGTTGAACTCTCTACACGAACTTGGTGAATTTGTTCTGACAATGGTTGAAAATACGAAACCGGACAGGAACACTATAAATATGCATGTTATCCTAGCAGATGCGGACACATCCACATATTCAATATTTTTATTTCTAATTAATGTTGCTTTGGTGATAGAATTGTATAATCAACTAACATAGAATCACTTTGACGGAAATCGTTACTCTACCCCTACCACAAAATTCTTTAAGATCCTTTAAATGAGTTTAATGAGTAGGAGAAATGTTTCAAATATTAAAGCTCTTTATATTGTGTAGTTCACATAAATTGTGTTAAAAAAAATTCTTGGAGCCGTGTTTTAAAGAAAAATAGTAGAAAACTGCAAAAAAATACTTTTCGATGAAAACTTACTTCCGGTCATCCGATTTTATTCAAACTTATAATTTCAACAACATAATTTAATTTTATTTAGATTAATTAATATTATTTAGATGATAGAATTGTCTAATAAACTGAAATAGCACGTTAGAGGTAAAAACCTAAACCCCACTCCCCCCCCAAGCAGCCTTTAATGAATTTTTCCAGAGAAATGTTACACAATAAAAATTATTATAGCTCTGAGTATGTGTAATTGATATAGTTGTTGTGGTGGTTGGCTCCGCAAAGCTGGAAAGCATCAGAGACATTTGCCGTGGTAGCCTGCTTCATTTTTTGATCATCGACCGGTTTCGGGCGTTCGCCCATCTTCAGGATGTGTTTGTCTACAGTGTGATACAAGATTTGACAGAGGCAATGTAGTATAACCTGAATTTGCTCTGTGCAAGTCTGTGTTATCACACACTGTCTGACAAACGCATCCTGAAGATGAGCGAACGCCCAAAACCGGTCGATGACCACAAAATGAAGCAGGCTACCACGGAAAATGTCTCTGATGTAATTGATATATCTTGGTTAAAGTAAAACCCCAAAAATGGGAAAAAATTGAGGATCTAGAGCACATTCTGATGCAATGTAAAAATATAGTAGCTATAGAGATGTAATGGTATCGCAAAGATAATGCAACCACAGCAGAGGGAAAAAAGGCCCTCTCTGGTTAACAGAGACTACTCTCTGACTTAGGCAGGCTAGAGTGGGAGAACCTGTATATATAAACCAGTGGGAATCTATCTAGAGGATATCGATTAGATACAACCATACATCACATCGTGTCATGTCTCTACTCTAACCATTCATTCTATCATTTTCATTATAAAGTCCAGTGCAGTTAGTGTAAACTTAGCTGCATTATATTAGTGTCTTCATATCTCGTTCATTCAATCAAACCTAATTTCTCTCCTCAACAACTCCATTATAGAGATAAGTTGTTCAGCTCACTTCAAAAAAAAAGATTAAAGTCCGTTCAATTTAAATTAGCATTATACAGGAAATTAGATCCATAAGCGAAGAATTAATAGAATTTATTAATGATGGGTGTATTGAAGTGTAAGGCTTAAATGATTAATAGTGG
Source organism: Triatoma infestans (assembly GCA_011037195.1). NCBI lineage: Eukaryota > Metazoa > Arthropoda > Insecta > Hemiptera > Reduviidae > Triatoma > Triatoma infestans. Next base: position 3,335 of record JAAEAF010013673.1, read on the forward strand.
AATTGGTATTTAATATTTAAATATTGAACATACTGTTCTTGAATCATCAGCTAATGGCTACAGGCATAGGCCAAACAAAAAAAGTTGGAACTTTCTGCGATTTTTCGTTTTTGAGCACACACAACACTTACCGTTTTCTAAAAACCACTTTTTTGGACTCAGAGGATTATCAAAGCTTGTATTTCGAAAACTCTATATCGAAAATTTGACACAATTACAATACTTCCTCTTAATACGAGGGAGTAAGAGAAAGTAAAAGCCGTTCAATCATCACATTTCCAATACTATAAAAGATTAATGTTAGTTTACAGTCTCCTTCAATCAAACATTCTTCAGATAAGGAAAGTGATAATTTTTAAATGCCAAGCCTTGTTTACATTTCCGTTTTTTAATTTTTTACTCATCCTCTAAAATTAACTTTTACTACGAATAAAAAATCTAGCGTGGAACAATTCATAGGACTTTCTCTTTACTGCTTCATGTGTACAACATTATATAAAATGACAAATTTTGCTTTAACAATAAGTATAGAGATGCCCGCAAGGGCATGCAGTTACTTGTGGCTTAGGGATCTCACGGGTGAATCCCCAGTACTCCATGCATTTCGTCCAAACAGTACACCATACACTTAAACTGCATACATTCTACCCTTTCCAAACAAGGACAAACACAATACACAAACCAGGGTCTCTGCCCCTAGTTAATTGCGTAAGACAAGGGAGAAGGAAGGGATTAGCTCAGTGGTAGCGCGCTGGACTAGCAACGCGGGTTCGAATCCAGCATACTGCCCTTAGATTTTGTCTTCCTAGAAGCCTCTACAACTCACTGTCCGATATTGTATTACAACAATAGCGTCGACACAAAATCGTGCGTAAAAACACAGTTTAAGAAATTATATACTTGTATCTAATTAACTTCGTGTGTAGCGCGCAAGGGGTATCTGTTGCATGCAGTTACTTGGGGAGCAACGACCCCATGGGTTACCATAGCTCAGTACTTCATGCACTTCGTCAGATCAATACCCAATACACTTAAACTACATTCACTCTACACTGTATGTCAAGGTCTCCGTTCCTAGTTTATTGGCGTAAGCCAAGGGAGAAAGAAGAGATTAGCTCAGTAGTAGTGCGCGGGACTAGCAACGCGGAGGTCGCGGGTTCGAATCCAGCATGCTACGCTACACTTAGATTTTCTCTTCCTAGGAACCTCTACAGCTCACTGCCCGGTGATGTGCAGTGTTTTCTGAAGCTAAGAACATTGCTCAGAGACCGCCAATGCACTGTGAAGGCTCGAGGCCACAGTAGATATTTCAGGTTGCAGTGCAATAATCCCCTATAACAATCTAATTATATAGATGGTTGGGAAACAAGTACCTACCCAGCCAGATTACAGAAAGTGGTTACATTGTAGTTGCTGTGCAAGACACTGTGCGTGGAAGCCACACAGGTTACCATGTGCCATCCCAGCTCGAGTGGCCTAGGAATTAGAAAGAAATGAACAGGTAGGTAGTAGCGCTAATTACCATCGTAGTCGATGCGCTAAAAAAAAAAAAATAGCAATGCTTCTAATGTATATTAATTAATTATATGAGAGGAAAGCTTGACGCTATTGTTTCCTCATTACCCTAAACAATAAAATACATTCCCTCCCCCCTCTAAATGTTTCAAATAGAAGTGATAAGATATTTAATTTTCTAAATAATATACGAAATTTAAAGAATACATTTTGAAGCCGTTTTAAAAAAAAATCGTGAACCTCAAAACATATATTTCCGAGATGAAAACCCAATACCGAAACTTTGACATGATCGCTAACAATTTAGAGAGAAAGTTATAGCAGTGATTTTCCTTATAATTTTTTATTTTCCTTAACATTTATTTTAATTCTAATGAAATTATTAAAACAAAACAAAAAATATCTGAAAACTTTTAAAAATACAATAAGCTTGGTGTATAGAATACAATGACTAAATAATTTATTCTAGCAATCATGACGATCTATTATGACGTAACTGTGACGAAATATCTCCTGACGTTTTGCCCTTCACCGGACCACTCCATTCAAGGACAATTATTATCAGGTTATTTTTACTTTTTTCTATTATTATTGTGTTCAGCATTACTATAACGAAGTACAGTAGCCGGTCAACTAATAAATATAGAATTACTTTATTTATTATTACTGATTATATACTTTATTGCTGGAAATAATACTAAAAAAACCTCTAGTGCTATTGATTAATTTCTGATGTCCACATAATAATATGATGTCATTTATTTCTCGTAATTAAAAAACAATATTTATAAAAGTTTATTAAAAAACTGTTAACAGTTTATTTTCTCCAACTACTTGAAAAGCGGAAGTCTTACGATCGTATCTCAAATTTTCAGTATCGCGTTTTCACCGGAAATACAGATTTCCGTAGTCTTCTGAGTCAGAAAAAGTTGTCTTCAAGTGTGTTATCTGTTTTTGTGCAAGTAACTATGTGAACAGTATACCTTAAACACCGAAAAATTACATTCAACAGGAAGTTATCTGTCAAAATTCCACAACCGGAAATATCTCTGTTCACTGAACTTTTGTTTTTTTCCCCCAAGTTTTCGGTCATTTTTCTCTAAAATGGTTCCTACGATTTTCTTTAAATTTTTGCATACTAATTATACAAATAAAGAACTATAACTTTTATTTGAAACATTTTTCCGGGAAAATTAATTTAAAGGTGAAAGAGGTGGAGGGTTATGTTTTCCTCTAAAGGGCTATTTGAGTTTATTATACAATTTTATCATATTCATTTGAATATTTGTATGAATTTTAGGGTTTGATATTTTCACTTATTATATGTTGTAAGTATAATTAATTTAAAATTATAAGTTTTGAATAATTTATTAATTAATATTAATATTATTTAACAACTTATTTAACAATTAAAAATCGTTCAATGTTTCTGAATAAAGTAAACAATTCTTTGAATTTTATTAGCATCGGTGATTACTCTTAATTAGGAGATGTGTTAATAAAAACAAAATTAACAAATTTATAATTATTATAGAATATTGAAATTTTTGACTCGATCGCATGGTCAAATTTAATTTCTTTCAATAAAAGAAAAAAAAAAAACAAAAAACAATTGAATAAGGAAACCCCCAATTGAAAGATAGACCTTGTAAGATTAAGGTAGGCCAGGTAATTCTGAACATTCTAACGGTAGTTTCATTTGTCCTACACAAACATTGAAAAAAAAAAAACAAAAAAAAAACCCACAGTGGTCAATTAAAATTGTTATAAAATGTTAATGTTTATAGAAATATACATAATATGGGTGTGAGAAACACTCAGAAGAAGAATGTTTTGTTCACTGCGATTTATTAGTTACATTTTTGTGACATACTTTCTACAAATATGTAATTATATTGAATTAGTAAGTAGTGTATTAGGCGACGTAAACTAATTAGTTTTATGGGCACGTCTAGTTTTCCTTTATCATTTAGGTCATATAGTTAAGGTTCCAAGTAAAATTCTGTATTAAGCAGAAGAAAGAGCATTTTATATTGAAGGAAGACAAGAGCTCCAACGAATAATTAAATTTATTCATTTTGTAGGTAAAATTATTGTTTAGTACAGTTTTAGTACAGTTTTATTAAAGCGATAATTAAGAATAATAAAAAAAAAAAAGAAGCGATTTAAAATGATCATTAATCAATATTAATTATGGCCTATGTAGATTTTCGGTTGGTTGCCTATCCGAAACTAGCTAATAGTTAGATTTTAACGTAATGTTGCTCATAGAACATGCAAGCCAACGGCCATACACTTTGAATACACCGGTTTTCGTCCGATCACCGAAGTTAAGCATCCATTGGTCCTTAACAATATTTTTTTAATATTGTTTAATTGTTATATGTTTTAATTTTATCATACAATTTTCTTTATATCCATATTTTTTTGTTTTGTAGTTCCTGAGGAAGGACACCAAAGTTGTCCAAAACGTCGAATAAACTCTTTAAAAATTAAAAATGTTTCTTCTTTGGCCCCAGCCATCTAATTTTTTTTTAGCTTGTTTAATTAACAACGGCCAAATATAAATATTGTTTACATAGATTATTTTTTATTTGTAACATCTGTTGGTGAAGAAATCAAGCCTTATGTGTTTGAAAATCCAACATACTTTCACTGAGGTAATCATGCCCCCCTTATACGGACTAATTCTAATAAAAAGCACCTTCCATAGATGGACATGCCACTTCCAATTGAGTAGTTCCGATTAAAAAAAACTTGACTAAGTTGTGACAAGACTATATTTCCTTTCCTCTAGCAGGAGTACAAGGAAATTAAAATGGCAAAAACCAAAGAAAGTGGTGTGATTATTTCATAAAATGCCACGAGAGGAAATATTGCGGTGTCCATTTTTGTTTTTAATTGCATTGTCATCGGTAATCATGTTTTGGGGCTTGAATGAAAACTATATAAAACAAAAAATTGTATTTATTGAATGATTTACGCCCTCGTATGTCAGTTTTTTGAAAAACTTATCTTAAAAAAAAAAAACATTTTTTTTTTAAATCTATATTTATGCTACAATCAGCGCGACTGCGCTATAAGTAACAATTATTACAAAAAAACATACATACACAATGAGCGGAGAAGCTACCCAACGCGTGACACTCCAAAACTACACAAAAACATATTCATTCTCTTCACTTGAGAGGAGATCACGAGGCCATTGTCTTTTAAGACGTCTAGGAAGGTTGGTTATTAGGAAGTGTTCGGGAAGATAGGTGTTTGAACTAAAGAATTTGTGTGTGACTGTAGGTAAATATGGAATTTCCTGCAAAGGGTTTTGGGCGACTTGAGCAATGAACGGTATATTAAGATCAGTGTATATGGTTCGGTTGGAGATACATAAAAAGGAGCGTTTACAATGTTACGGGAGGATTCTGGATTGTAAAGGATTGAAGTCTTTGGAGATTTGAGCACATCGTTGAACACCATAGTTCTATCCGTACGCCCGGAAAGCTTTAAAATAGATATAATGGAGTTGTTGAGGAGCGAAATTAGGTTTGATTGAATGAACGAGATATGAAGACACTGTTATAATGTAGCTATAAGTTTACACTATAACCTGCACTGGGCTTTATAATGAAACTGATAGAATAAAAGGTGGGAGTGTAGAGATATGACACGATGCGATGTATGGTTGAATCTGATAGATAGCTCTAGATAGATTCTAACTGGCTTATATACACAGGTTCTCCCACTCTAGCCTGCTTAAGTCAGAGAGTACCAGAGAGGGCCTGTCTTCTCTCTGCTTGCTATTACATCATCCCCTCTACTGAAGAAATTTTTCACGTGTGAAAAATTTGAGCGTGCTGCTGAATGATGTTTCTTTATAGCTCATCTGGTTTGGCTACGAGTTTGTTCTAGCTAGCCTGGGTTTGTTGAAACTAGCGAAGTTGATGTAGACTAGCTTATGGGGCCACTCTGGTACTCTCTGCAGTGCTATTACATAGATGTATAAATTACACTTTTATTGTCTAGGTAGAGTTTTGTGTAGGAGATTTGTTGTTGTCTAGGTTATTGTCATTCGTTGTCTACAGGAGAGTTTGTCACAAAAATCTGGTCACACGACATTTTCTTACTGCATTTTATAGAGATCTTAAGGGACAAATTTTCTTTCTTTACACTAATCATTTTTACTAAATAATTGCTTGTCTTCAATATTATATCTATTGAAGAATCTAAACCTAATTAAATGACTTTTTTGAGGGCACCATACACTCTTCCCCGCTCCAAAAACTTATTTAAATGACTTTCTTGGGTAAAAGTCCCTAATAAAAGTGGAAAACAGGTCACTGTATTCATAAAGAAAATTTAATGAAATTCGGATAAAATTGTAGAAAATTGAAATAACTTCCGTAAACACGTACTTCCGGTTAATCGAAGTTTTTCTTCAAACTTAAAATTCTTGACAAAATATTTAATTCTAATTAATATTATTTAAATGTTAGAATTGTAAATACAAACAATGTTGCTATTATAAATACAAAACTATAATAGCGCATTTTCCAAAAACAACTTTAAATGAATTTTTCCCGCGAAATATTTTCAAAATAAAAGTTGTTGCTCTTTTGTAAATTTTTTTCGACAAAAAATCGTAAAAAAAGAATGAATAATCCATTCGGTAAAGTGGTACGTACTTCCCTTGAAGAATTTTGACAGATAAGTTCGTAACAGATTCCATGGTGATACATAAATGTAATTGCCATTTAAGAAACGTTCTGCGATTGTAATAAAAATAAAGATTTCTTTATTAGAAACATATTATGAGAAATGATGGAGGAGAGAATTAAAAAAAAAGTTAGAAAGAAATATAATGAAAGGAGCCACAAGGGGGTCAAACGTCTACAGCTTCTTAATACAGACGGCCGTGCCGTTAATCGTTTACCAGTACGTACTCTGTTACTCTCTTCCGTTGAAGACTTCCCTCTATAACTGCCAAACCACGAGCATTATACCCATTCTGGTTAGCCGATAGTAGATAGAAGAGAAAGTGGATGGTGTGCTATGTTTTGCCAACGCCATTCCGACCACAATACCTTATGCCTGCCTACATCCCTAACCATTTGGTCTTTGCATCCTTTTACATAGCTCTACTTTATCAAATAAAATTCTGACATGTTATTCATTCCATTTTCCAACATAATTTGTTATATAAATATACGTGAATGTTATAAAATCCTTTCCTTCTTAATTTAAATTTATGATTATAAAGGTATATCTGTAAAAACAAAAATATCTGATATGAAACGCCCTAGTAGGTAGCTCTGTATAGCCCGAGGTGGGCCTTAGCTTCCTTCGCATTCCTCCAAATCCTCTCTCTCTATTTTAACCTCCCAGTTGCTCAAACCCTTTTTCGTATTTTTGAGCTGTGCTGTTCACATACACACTACTTTTTGTAAAACCACTTTTTTGGGCTCTAGGGATCTCAAAACGTTTATTTCCGATAAAAACTTTATATCGAAACAAAACATGTATTTCCTGTAAGACATCGATATCCAAGAAACTTGTATTTCCGATAAAAACTCGATAATAAAACGTGTATTTCCAGTAAAAACTCGATATCGAAACAAAATGTGCATTTCCCGTAAAAACTTTATATCGAAACAAAACATTTAGTTCCTGTAAAACCTCGATATCGAAACAAAACATGTATTTCCTGTAAAACCTCGATATCGAAACAAAACTTGTATTTCCAATAAAAACTCGATATCGAAACAAAAGATGTAATACCGGATAAAAACATGATTTCGAAACAAAACGTGCATTTCCGGAAACAAAACATATATTTCCTGTAAAACCTTGATATCGAAACAAAACTTGTATTTCCGATAAAAACTCGATATCAAAACAAAAGATGTAATACCGGATAAAAACTTGATTTCGAAACAAAACGTGGATTTCCGGTAAAAACCGGATACCGAAACGAAATGTGTATTTCTGGTAAAAACTCTGTATCGAAACAAAACATGTATTTTCTGTAAAACTTCGATATCGAAACAAAACATGTATTTCCTGTAAAACCTCGATATCGAAACAAAAATGTATTTCCGACAAAAAACTCGATATCGAAACAAAAGATGTAATCCGGATTAAAAACTTGATGTCGAAATAAAACTTATAATTCCAGTTAAAAACTGGTGATCGTAAATTTGACACGATTTATAAATCCTTCCTCTAACAGCAGTTAGATTTAGAAACCATTGTCCCAACAATTATTGACAAAATAGTTTCAGTTAAAAAATCTTATAAATCGACATTATGGACTTTATTGTCCTTTCGTTTTCAGTTTTCGCTAATTTTCTAAAAAAAAAATGGCTCCAACAATACAATCGGATAAACTAAAGCTTTCTAAATCGGATTTCTAAATAGCTAAAGTTTACAGAATTTGGTAGAACATTTTTGAACACTGACAATTATTAGATTAAATATAAATAAGTGACAAGCATCAATTAAGAATAATTGAGAATTTAAACGGAAAATAAATGAGCGGAAAGCAGCACAGCAATTTGACGCATCCATTCTCATTAAAATTAATAAATGATTCATATAATGTAAAACTGTAAGTACTAAAACTTATTTACAAAATAATTTTTGTATAATGGGACTAAAATTAATAACAAGCAATAATTGGGAATATTTATTATTTAAAGTACTTTATTTAGATTATCTTATATTTGATATCTTTAGTAATTAAATTAATGTTTCTATAGGATTTAATGAATAAATTTATTTCTTTGTTATTGAAATATAGCTTATAGGAAATCCATTAATCAATAATAGATTGTAGCACTGACAAGTTATGGTGGTATTTATAACCTTGGCAAATTTAATTCTAGTACATATGTCAATGATTATAGTTTTTACCTTTCATTACCTCTGCGAAGAAAGGACTCACTTTTGAGGAGGCTAACTTAGTTCGATACAGATATTTCTTGAGATTTGTCCGCTTATGTATGAGTGAGAATGACTAGTAGCTTGCTCCAAATTGAAAAATCACAGAAACTTGGTGGTAAGGGTAAAGAATACTAGCTAGAGAATGAGAACCCCATCAAGTCTAGCAGTGCACACTGCAAATATTAAGCTTCTTAGATCACCCTTACTGTTAAGAACAGCCAAAGCAAGATTATACAAGACATTAATAAGATCCAACGTAATATACAGAGCCGGACTCTTAATACTACCACCAAGAATATGCTAAGAACATTTAAGAGGGAAAAATTAAAAAAAAAAAGATACAAATCATGAGCTTTATGTATATATAAATGCAATGACATAGTCCAGTGCATAAAAGCACGTCAATAAGAATGGCTTGGGCATATTATCAGCAAGTAGATAGGATACAATGCCGGAAAAAGTTCTCCATGCATCAATATTTGGCACTAGAAGAAGGGGCGACCTAGGTGACGTTGTCTCCAGGACGCTCGAGATAAATAAACTACGAGTGAGCAACTGGGAGGTAAAAATAGAAAGGATTTGGAGGAATGCGGAAGGAAGCTAAGGCCCACCTCGAGCTATAGAACTACCTTCTAGGGCGTTTTATGTCAGAATTTTTTTTCAGATATAACTTTATAATCGTAAATTTATATTAAGAAGGAAAGGATTTTATAACATTCACGTATATTTATATAACAAATTATGTTGGAAAATGGAATGAATAACATGTCAGAATGTATTTGATAAAGTAGAGCTATGTAAAAGGATGCAAAGACGAAGTGGTTAGGGATGTAGGAGGAGGCATAAGGTATTGTGGTCGGCATGGCGTTGGCAAAACATAGCACACCATCCACTTTCTCTTCTATTACTATCGGCTAACCAGAATGGGTATAATGTTCGTGGTTTGGCAGTTATAGAGAGGGAAGGCTTCAACGGAAGAGTGAGGACTAACAGAGTACGTACAGATAAACGATTAACGTGTGTGTGTGTATTCAGAAGCTGTAGACGTTTGACCCCCTTGTGGCTCCTTTCATTATATTTCTTTCTAACTTTTTTTTAATTCTGTCCTTCATTTCTCAAAATATGTTTCTAATAAAGTAATCTTAATTTTTTATTACACTCCTATTGCTGAAAAAGGAAGCATTACACAGTTAAGGCAAATTTGTGAAACTGAATTCAGCAAAGGAAGAAAAATTTGTCGAGTTCACTTAGGGTGGAGAAATGCTATTTACATAATTTTGATTTATGATTTATTAATACGGTTTTTCCCAGTGCCTACAAATTATTTATTACGAATAACTGAAAATATATGTACATGTTCAACCAATATAATACTAAAATGTAAAATTCGTACTTCCGGAATTTTCGTCACCCATTAATAAACTTCTTATTAATATACATTGATGATAATATATATCCGAAACGTTACCCTTACTACAGAACACGTCATAAGTGAATTTTCCCAGAAATATGTCGCATCTTCTCAGACCACTCAGACAGTTTCAAAACATTATTTCCGGTGAAAACTCAAATTGACATGATCGCAATACAGGGGGGCCAATGCACTGCAACTATTGTGCTGTGCCCCCCGGGTGCCGCAGGCTATTTGCCCACAGCACCCGAGCTGATGTCCCAAATGAACATCCGTCCTACAGAATCTCCATCAGGTTTAAGATCCCTGAGGAATCCTGTAACCTGACGTGCTCTAGATAGGTTATATTATCCTCCTCCTCCACCTGGTAGCTATCCCGGGTTCTTGAATCTTCTTTGAGTGGCAGCCTCACAGTCTCTGTTAGGAGATGTAATGGAGTTTCCTCCAACTCCCCACAGAGTCTGCATGAGCTGTCACTTGCCAAACCCAGCTTCGTCAGGTGTCCCCCTAAGTCAGCAAAGCCCCGTGAGGAAACCCGTGAGAATGCGGAGCTTGTTCTTGCTCAAGCCGATGCAGGCATCCGATCTCCGTTAGTTATCAGGCAGATCATGGCCTGCCGCAAACCGGGGAGGGAGTTCCAAACTTGAGATCTCTTCGCCTCGCTTCTCCTACCTTAGTTCTTCCAAGAGAAACTGGTCGCTGACCCCCATAAAAAGGTTCCGGCCCTGCAGAAACGTGGTCGCAGCGCCTCATTCCCTTCAATGCCAACATGCCCTGGCACCCAAATTAAGTACCTTAAAAAGCCTTACTGAAATTTCAGATTTTAATAAAAATCGGTTACCTATTACTTTTTATTCCAAATATTGTACCGGAAAAATCGATTTTTTACTATGCCCTGGTAAAAACCGTGATGTTAGAATTCAGATGTTATTAGAAGTTTAACCATAGCTCCTCTCTTTTGGACTACAATGTAATCATATTCAAGTATTGTATGTTATGTACAGAGAAGCACATGTTCTCCCCACCACGACTTTTTTGTAGAAAATTTATATTTTATATAAATTGCTGTAATACCAAATTTTTGTAATTATATTTCTAAAAATGTTTTCATTATAATCATTTGGACATCTTAATTATTTATTCTATTAAAATACGTCCTTGTTTAGAAATTTATTTTTTTTCTATTTAGTAGTGCAGATGGGGAATAACTAATGCTATTGAAGATTCTATTTTAAGAGAGAACTACCCATCTTAAAAAAAAAAAAACCTTAAAGAACCCACGCAAAACTTAACCGCTTTTTTATTTTTTTCTCAATTCATTTCAACTAGTTTAACCATTATCGTGAGTAAGATAAAATAAAATCAATTGACCTACTTACTTGAAGTTCATACATTATTTGTGAATTCATTTTTCATTAATATCATTTTGGTTATAATACAATATAATAAGAATATAAAGCATTAAATGTAAGTATAATGTAGCAAAGAATCTTTTATGTAACTATAGCTATTAGTGTCACTGAATTTACGTATTGCTGTAATTGGCTACTCGTATTGAAACAGATTATTGCAGTTATCTTTATATTCCTTATTGTTACACAGATAATGGAACTATACAGTACAATGCAATAATTATCGCTCGGTGGAAAAAACTAACATTGTAGCCCATCTCCTTAAAATAAATTTCCCCAATCTTCGGTGAAAACTCACACGACTGCATTTACATACATTAATACATAAAAGTAACTTATTTTCTTCAATACTTGAATATGTTTACTTAGTCCATTTTTCGAACTAACTAACTAAATAACTAATAACTAACTAATTAACTAAATAATTAACTAATAACTAACTAATTAACTAATAACTAACTAATTAACTAATAACTAACTAATTAACTAAATAACTAACTAATTAACTAATAACTAACTAAATAAATAAATAACTAATAAGTAAGTAACTAACTAACTAAATAACTTATAACTAGCTAACTAACTAACTAACTAAATAACATAACTAAATAATAGTCGAGTGTTAAAAGCCTTCAACCTCATGAAGAGGACAAGTTTCTCAAACTAGAGCTACAGGGATAATAAGCACAATACGCCTCTAATGACTGCAGTGCCGAGGTTCGAGATCCACCCCATAGAACAATCATTTTTTTTTTAACTTAAGGCACGTCAACAACACCTATGGTCATTAGCGCCCAGAGCCTTCTCAGTACATTGCCGGCCTCTGGACAGGTTCTCTCGCTACAGACAACACTATCCATCACCGAACAGTGAGCTGTAGAGGCTTACTAGGAAGAAAAAAAATCTAAGGGTAGCACAGCTGGACTCGAACCCGGGACCTTCACGTGGGAGTCCAATGCGCTAACCACTTAGCTAATCCCTTCCCTATAATATAATCTATTTTTTGTTTTAATTTCTCGACAACTGCTTTAATGATTTTCTTTGTACTTCATATAGTATACAGTGTGTCCCAAGGTATATAGATAACGACTTTTTCTCGGAAACTAAGATAGCTAGCAAAAAACTAAAAAATACGTGTCCCCATAGTTTTTTTTGTTAGAAAACCAAATTTAACCTGCAAATTTGTTTTGGTGCTTCCAGAAGCGAGATACAGGCATCAACTTCATTTTTTCAAATGGGGAGGTGTGGTTTTTATTTAAGAAATAGATTGCTCCATTTTTTGTAAGAAAAATTTACTTGAACGGTTTTTATTTCTGTGAGTGATATTTTACAAGTTATGAATGAAAACATATTCCTATAAGAAATATCAAAATGATATTATAACGGTTTTTTTGATTGAATAAGAAGAAAAGTACTATTTTATTTTAAATTTTGCTCCTCATTAATTACAGATCTTACTCGAACTGGCTTCCATCGTTAGAGATGCATACACATGCTTTTTCCTACCAATTGTACCTTACGACCAAAGAAATACATCTCTAATGGTGGAGGCCGTTCGAGCAAGATCTGTAATTAATGAGGAGTAAAATTTATAATAAAATAGTACTTTTCTTCTTATTCAATCAAAAAACCGTTATAATATCATTTTGAAATTTCTTATAGGAATCATGTTTTCATTCATAACTTGTAAAATATCCCTCAAAGAAAAAAACCGTTCAAGTAAACTTTTCTTACAAAAAATAGAGGAATCTATTTCTTAAATAAAAACCACACCTCCCCATTTGAAAAAATGAAATTGGTGCCTGTATCTGGCTTCTCAAAGCACCAAAACAAATGTGCAAATTAAATTTGGATTTCTAACAAAAAACAAGGAGGACACGTATTTTTTAGTTTTTTTTCTAGCTATCTTAGTTTCCGAGAAAAAGTCCTTATCCATATATACCTTGGGACACCCTGTATAAACAAAAAAATGAAATATGAGACGTTATCCCAATATTGCAAACCCAAATTATAATTCCACTTATATATAGACGATTTTGCTACAAATCTTTTTTCGTTTACTAGGCAGCTATTTAAAATATGAATACTTCGTCTTGTAGCGCTATAGATTAAGAGAATTGGTAAAAGATTATTATTATTGTAGTCTTAGAAGAATTATTTTTGTACATTCAGTTTGTAGAGGGGTCAGACTTAGACAAATAGGTCATACAGCTCGGCGGGGCTGATATGGAGTTTAAAAAAAAAAAAATAATAATAATAATAAAATAAACCTTTAATGAACACGATTGTTTGTGTGTATATGTTTGTTTGTGAGTACGTATTTATTAGAGAGAGAGTTAGTGTTGTTGGGTGAGTTGGGAAAGGCCAAGGTAGGCCCCCAGTAATGTTGCGCTGTTGCCATTTATTCCATACTCATTAGCCCAGATTTACCACGCTTCAAACTACTTCACTTTTTAATTTTTAAAAGCCCCCCCCCACACTAAATTCTTTTTATTATCTTTTTTTTCTTTTCTATCAATGTTTATATATGTCATGTTTTTTAATTGGCCAATCTTCTACACACTATATTATAAAGGATATTTATTTATTTTACATTACATTTTTTTTTTTTTAAACGACCACAAAAGAGACAGAAAATTTATTAAAAAAAAAAAAAATTCTACTTTATTTATTTATTTATTTTATTTTCACTTACTTAATAATTAGAGGAAGTATTGCGATCGTAATTTAAATTATCATAATTTTTATACGAATATTTTGTGGAAAAGCCATTAACCGGAAGTTGTAACTTATTGAGCGTATTTTTTTCCTACCCAGTTTTTCGTAATTTTCTTGATAATGGCTGCAATGGTTTTCTTTAAACTTTCCCAGAATTTTTTTTTTTTTTTTTTGAGGGAACAAACAAAGAAGCATTATAAGCTAGAAAGCTTATAACGCTACTGTTCGTTCCCTCAAACACTCAGAAGAATCCTAAGCATTGATAAGATTTACACATTTGTAGAAATATGTGAATGTAAAATCCTGTTGATTTAATAAGTAATCTAAAAGTTCCATTTTTAATGTGTTTTAATCCCGGGCAGTGCGGGACTTAATAGAATATGGTTTTTTTGAAATTTACTCGAATGCGTCTTACAACAATTTTCTTTGAATCTTTAAATAATGCTTTCTACACAGATAAAAGTCTATAAACTTTATTTAAAAAAGATTTTTCTGACAAATGAATTGATATTCAGGGGTTCTTGCGTATTTTTTACAGCGTGAAATTTCAAATTTTATTTCAATTATTAAGCAGCATTAAGCAATCATTAAGTTACTCATTCCGCCCCCAAAAATTGTCGGTTTTATAATACGTAATATTAATTGCAGAAAGCGGAGGAAAGTCGTCTGAGTTTTATTTACGCTCACAAAAAAAGTCACTACGGACAGTGCAACAACTCTAGCATTTTCAAATTTGCACTGGACGTGTATCAGATGTTAACTTGCCCTACCACGCATGCGCCCGCGGGTTCTCAGTGTGACAGATAGAACACTAGGGGAAAAATGAGAGTATCATTACTAATTACACACCTCGTATTTATATGTAGAAAAAAAAAAACCTAAAATCGTTATCAGAGACATTTTCCGTGGTAGCCTGCTTCATTTTGTGGTCATCGACCGGTTTCGGACGTTCGCCCATCTTCCGGATGCGTTTTTCAGACAGTGTGACAACACAGACTGAATAGAGCAAACTTGGTTTACACACTCGTGGGGGGAGGGGGGGAATTCGACTGGTTAGGATCACCAATTTCCAATTTTTGAAACTAATTCATCCTATACTATCTCTCATATATTTATATAATATTGTCAGAATATTATTATGAGTGTGTAAACCAAGTTTGCTCTGTGCAAGTCTATGTTGTCACACTGTCTGAAAAACGCATCCTGAAGATGGGCGAACGCCCGAAACCTGTCGATGACCACAAAATGAAACTGGCTACCACGGAAAATGTCTCTGATGCTTTCCAGCTATGCGGAACCAACCACCACAACACCTTAAAATAGTAATAATAATTCATAACAACAATTTTGTAATTCCGTCGGTCCGAGATCCTAAACAGTCAAAATTGTTTTAATAATTTAAACCTTGAAAAGTTTTGGATCTCGCTAAATTCCAATAACTACCCTAAAAGTGGTATTTATAATGTTAATGACATGAAGTTTCTTCTCACTTTAAAAACACATTTTCACTTTTATAATGAAGGTAGTTAAAAACAGCTGTAGTTTTTTTAAGAACAGTTAGGGGACTGATTGTTAAGAGTAACCTTTCTTTTTCTTTTTCTATTTTTTTTTCTAAACACTTAGAATTCAGGTTTTAATGAATAAGAATAGTTGAGTGGATTAGTCTCAGGTCTTTTAACTAGGTCATTTACCTGTGAAGAAGAAAAGAAGAAGGGGGCTTTTGGACGAAAGTACAGAGTTTATTGTTTGCCTTGTTAAAGGATAGAAAGCTAGCCTGTTTCAAGGCCGCTTGCAGTTTTTATTTTTTTTATTTTTTTTACTTTGGAGTTATTTAGTGTTTCATTTTTGTTTCTGCTATGATATAAATGTGAAAGTGAATCTATATACCCTTTCTTGATGAACATCTTTGGATAGCAGCTCGATTCAGTAAACAACATAGTAGTCTTTTAATTGTAAACACCAAAACTAGTTGATAAACAAGTGTTCCAATTAAGAATCAATCTACGTCTTCGGTTGTTGTGTCAAACACTTATCATTTAGTGTAACTTAGTTTCCACTTTTGGTTCAGCCCATTCTTTACAATTAATTTTGCAATTACCAACGATAAGAGAAAGTCTTAACAATACGTGAAATTTTTGAAATTCCGGTGAAAACCGGATATACATATTTTGAAATACCACCGCATCTGACATAATGGTTAAGATAAAAAAAAATCAACGAACCGGAAGTGCATCTTTACTGAATGTTTATTTATTTATATTTAGTTTTTCGCTGATTTCATGAAAATGGCTCCTGCAAAGTTTTTGCTTGAAACTTTAAGACGAAATCATACTGCGGTCCCGATGACAAAATACTATGTAATTTCATACATTTTTTTTTTCTTCTTCTTCTAACAGAAGCAAATAGACGCTTAACACGAGAAGATTACCACTTTCCGGACGAACAAAATACACATGTTTTCTGTACTGTCACATCGTCACGCAGATTTTTTTTGGCTTATTTTTTACTTTCACTACTTACTCCTAGTATGAGGAAGTATTATAATCCTGTCAAATTTTCGATATTGAGTTTAAACCGGAAATATCCGGTGAGGTCCCCTTAGTCCAAAAAAGTGGTTTTTAGCAAATGGTGTGTGGGTGTATGTGAACAGCATAGCTCAAAAACGAAAAACCGTAGAATGTTAAAACTTGATATTCCGTTTAGGTATCACCATGGCATCTAACAGTACGTTACGGTCAAAATTCTTAACGGACCGACCACTTTACGAGTTTTTTTTTACGTTTTTGCGATTTTTTCAAAAATGGCTCCGGACATTTCTTCAAACTTGGTATATCAACTACAAATAACCAATGAGATACAACTTATTTGAAAACAAACATTTCTCTGGGAAAATTTATTTAAGGGCACTTTTGGGGGAGGGGTGGGGGTTAGGTTTTCATCTAAATTGCTATTTCAGTATATTAGAAAATTCTGCCACCTAAATAATGTTAATAAGAGTTGAATATGTTGTTGAAATTCTGAGTTTCAAAAAAAATCGGACCACCGGAAGTGCGTTTACATTACCACTTTACTAAATGATTTTTTTTTTCACTTTTTCGTGATTTTCTCAAAAATGTCTCCGACGATTTTTCTTGAAACGTCATATATAAACTAAACATACAAAGAGCTACAACTTTTATTTAAAACATTTCTCTGGGAAAATTCATTTAAGGTCACTTTTGCAGGAGGGGTGAGGTTATAGCTTCTTCTAAAGTGCTATCATTGTTGATTATATAATTCTATCATCCAAACAAAATTAATTAGAAATAAATAGATGGCTAAAATTCCGAGTTTCAAGAATATTAGTAAATCGGAAGTCCGGTTTTACTGGGCAGTTTTTTCAGTTTTCGTCGACTTTCATTATATTTGGTACACAAACTATAAAATTTGTCAATTGTAATTTTGAGAACTGGAGTAAGAGAAAGTTGTGTGAGTGTTCCGCACCAGATTTTTTACTTCCAGCTTTTCACCATTTTATCGAGAACAAGTATATCAAGATTTTCTTGAAAATTGGCATGTAGCCTATTATAGTGTTAGTTTCGGAGGTGTATAATTAATAACTAAATGTTATGACTTGCTAATTTAATCTATTAATTACTATTTATATACAATATATATATACATATATTAGTAATGTATCTCTATATATAATTAGTATCGCTATATATCTATAGACCTGCTAAGGACTTGACTTAATTAAGAAAGAAGAGAAAACTAAATGAGACAGGCAAAATTAACGGTGTGTAGACTGGATGTTTGTTATTGGCTGGTTAGCATGAAAGTTGTTTTCGCTCTAAAAGATGGTGATAGAATGGGGCGCCTTTTTTTCCTTTAATATAGACATCTGTGGTCGGAGAAGCAGGACGATACTTCATCCCCAAACCCTTGGTTGGCTTCGTTTGAAGATACGACATTGGCATACCTTGCGGATAGCAGGGAACTAATCTGAAGCGTGATATATTAGGGTCCTGAAGAGCTTTGGACATTTTCCTAACTTCTATGCTGCCAGTTTAATATAATGTAAAAATCACCATTATACAATAATTTAAAGACCACATTTAGTAAAACTTCTAAGTCTGAAATAAATTTGTTTAACAAATTAACAAAGATATTCTATACTGTACGTACAAATCTCCTAAAATTCCTGAGTTTTTATGATGATTAATTTAATCAAATGATATGAAAGAAAATTCACCCATATACCTGAAAATGTTAGAGCCTCCTCCAAAAACATTAGGTTTTTGCTCCTAATAGCAGCGTTACCGGCTTTTGGCTTTGCGAATAGCCTCAACTCACATAGGTATCAAGTAAATAAGCAACCAGATTTCAGTTTGCAAAATAGTTTCTCATTCTTTAACAGTTCCAGATTATCATTCTGTTATGATTTGTTGGTGGCTCTGCGAACGTTGTCTAATACGTCTCACAATATTATTAATATTTGTCTGTGGGGAGGGACCAAACCCTACGCTATCCAAAGCCTCCCTGGGCCCATATAGCTACCCCAAGAAAAACAACAACAAACCGGGTCTAGAACAAAAATCCAGATCCGGATCTAATCTATCTAAGATTCACCGCAGACCGAATAAATCGGACAATAACCTGAAGCGGAAATAGCCTAAGCTCTTCCACAGAATCCTATTCCGACCAAAGGTCTGAACCTAATTTCCTCACAACCCAGGCAATCACTCATAAGATGGATGGGTGTTTCCTCCTCTGTCTCACAGACTCTACAAAATGGATCCGCATGAGCCCATTATGTAGAGATGTCTCTTAAACACAATGTCCAGTAAGAGATCCAACCAGATGCCTGAGAGAGTTCCTTCGAAAAACACAGCAGTGTCCACTAATGATCTTGTCCGGACCCCCGATGAGCAATTTGAACTGCCGAAAACCAACTGAGCTCATCCATAGGGATGAATGCTGTGAAGCTGTCCATGTCTGAAAGCCTGACAGATATGTGCCAGAAGACACGCCAACAGCAGGCTCGGGACCAATGAAAGGAAGAGAGGCGCCTAATTTGGCAAACTTATCCACCTCCTCATTACCAAAAATTCCCATGTGGCCTGACACCCAGACTAGAAGCACATCCTTCAGAGAAGAATGCGCTTCCAGTCTTTTAGAACATTCTAACACCAACCTGGAAGTGAGGACACATGAACTCAGCGCCTTCAGCGCAGCTTGGCTGTCCGAGCAGATACAAACACCTTTAAGTTAGTGTTACGTACCCTCTCATCCAAGACATAACAAAGAATAGCATAAACCTCAGTCTGGAAGACTGTGGTCCATTCACCAAGAGATACTGCCAAATGATCTCCGGTCTCAAAATAGATCGCACCTCCAGGACCTATCATCCATTCTGGAACCGTCTGTGTAAGACTGAAAGTAATTATCAGGTATCACACCAGACGGATCCAATCTTGACCAATCTTCCCTAGAAGGTAACCTGACAAACTGTAAGAATGATAATGCCCCATATATATATTTTCTATAAAGTTCATGTGGGGGAAAACTTGCTGGCCAATTTAGTGTAGTAATTCCTAGTTGCTCCACACATTGTATTGTGTGACGATTCGAGTTGAGATCATTTGAGCAATATCATGCATTCGGCACAATGTTGTCTCCAATAATTTTAGCAAATTGGATTACAGCTTTCAGACGAACTTCTTCAGTGCAGACACACAGATCTTTGTGCGCGTTCAAAGTACTGTTTTGTATGATAATTTGTCTCGGTACGAGCATGGATGTTCCATTCCACCTTGCGCTATAATTTTGGAAAGGCTGTGACTTCCTTGCTGTGAAATAATATAATGAAATTATATCAAATATAATAATACTTTCCATAGCCAAAACAGCAATGTATGACTATAATTAATTAGTCATACAATACAATATGTACTTCCCCTTTTTCAAGTATATAAGCACAAACACATCTATATTTATCATATATAATGCATAAGTTCAAATACAACAGTGCACAAGTATAATGCATAAGTTTATACAGTGCACAAACAAATGAACAGCTCAATAGCAGATTGTCAGTATTACCCAAAAGCAGAATGTAAAGGTAAGAAGAGTGGGGGAATAAAGAGCACTTACATCCGTCTTTTGTTTACTGGCTATTTTTTTATTATTATTATTAGTTCCCTGTTAATCTAGTAAGATCTGTCGAAGATAAATGTGAAATGTTACCGCAAAGATAATGCAACCTCAGCAGAGAGAAGAGAGGCCCTCTCTGGTTAACAGAGACTACTCTCTGACTTAGGCAGGCTAGAGTGGGAGAACCTGTGTATATAAGCCAATAGGAATCTATCTAAAGGATCTATCAGATACAACATACAACTGTACATCACATCGTGCCATATCTTTACTCACACCATTCATTCTAATCATTTTCATTATAAAGTCCAGTGCAGTTAGTGTAAACTTAGCTACCTTATATTAGTGTCTTCATATCTCGTTCATTTAATCAAACCTAATTTCTCTCCTCAACCTAACAACTCCATTATAAATGCTTTTAGACATAAAGTGGTAGATATTATTTAGTTTGTTAGTATTGCTTTCCAAATACATAAAATCTGAATCACTTTATCTGTATCCAAATCATCCTGTGAAATATACTGGTTTATGTATTTATTTTTAAAAGCAGAGACAGAGAATGGGACAGTACAAAAGTGTGTGTGGGTCAGTTTATCATTACAAAAATGTGTGTGGGTCAATTTGAGGTTATTGTGATTTTTTCGTTTTTGAGATTTCTTGCACAAAACACACACAGACATACACACCAATTAACATAAACATAATACAGATCATTCGCTAAAAATATATTTATTTCTTTACTTAGGGGACTTCGAAACATATATTTCTGGGTAAATTTTAATTTCAAAAATTTGACACAATCACAATAATTCAAATAATAATGCTCTTACAGTTGTAAGAGAAAAAAAAAATGGTTAACAGATTTATTTATCCATTTTATGAATCAGATGTAATACTTTAAGATCAATATCTTATTCATTTCATTCTCTTTTAGTTTGAACCAGATTAAAAGTAATTTATTCACAGATATATTATATATTAGGTTGATCGTAAGAAATAATGATACTAAAATAATAATAATAACAAACGAATTGATAAGAGAGGTTTAGAAACGTGTATTGAGGCCACCACCTGTGTGAAACATTTGTCTAGGGACCCGATATTAAACGAACATTCACGAACTACTCAACTCTTCCAATACCAATATATGCTAGGCAAGCAGTCCCCCCTCTGTTCCTCTGTTTCCACCCCTCTTCCACCTCCTTCTCACTGTACTTCCAGCACAGGTTTATTTAGTGCAGTAAAAAAAAAAAAACAAATTTTCTCACTACCTTCACAAATCTTTTATCATCATCATAATCAATGAGGTCTTTGCACTGTAATTCGTTTATTCCACAATAGTTATACCAAACGTCATCAATTTGTCACTTGTTGATGTTGTTGTTGTTATTAGTGTTTGATATTATGTTAATGATTTTCTGATTGTCCACGTGTTATATAAAGCAAGCAATGGTTATTGATTTTTTTTTACTCTCGTTTATAAAGTTTAATTTCACTAGAAAATTTTATAGTTTACTTCTTTCTGTCATTAAGAAATCAGGTGCATAAATTTAAAAAGTTTGGTTACATAATTTGTTAAAGAAAGTAAATTATCAATTTCAATTGATTGTTTATTGAAATCAAGAAAAAAATGCGGAATAGATAAAAAAAAATTCAGCAAGTATCAGCTTATATTATCGCTAACTTCTTAACGGAATCATTTCAAAGGTTTTTTTTCCTTATTTTGTTTTTTAGTGTACTCACTTTTTTCTCGATGTGGTAGTTTTCGAGTCTACTACACTCATATAATACTCGCAAACTTTCCTTTCAGTTTTATTAATTTTTCAAAGAATAAAAATC
The DNA here is from genome assembly GCA_011037195.1 of Triatoma infestans. NCBI lineage: Eukaryota > Metazoa > Arthropoda > Insecta > Hemiptera > Reduviidae > Triatoma > Triatoma infestans. The sequence continues at coordinate 25,301 of JAAEAF010013673.1, forward strand.
CGGTATTTACAGCATTTAGGAGATTGAATACCCACAACTGTAAAAATATTTGCATAAATCGTTCTTCAGAACAAAAAAAATAGAACGTCGAATTAGAACTCTTTTCCAAAAACTTTAGTTTGTCTTTTTTGTTTTTTTTATCACTTCGATGAAAAAGATTTATTGTAATAATCTTAATCGCTAAAAATAAAAGGTTTAAGACTAAGCTAATCTGCTGTTTCGGTACCTAAAGAAAAAGGATTCAATAAAAAGGCATGGTTGGGGGAATTTCCATGCCAAAAAAACAAACAAATAATGTAAAAAACCAATACGTTTGATGACCTGCTTAGGTTGAAATGTCTCTTTTTTTTTAGTATGTAAGTGTGAATAATAATGCACCGCAACCAAAGGAGGTCTATTGCCACCTCACCCCCCCCGCGCTAAAGCACACCCTTTCCAGATTGAACATCTCTGAGAAATTTTAGGAATCTGGGAAGATTGCACACATCCCGTACATATCCCTGAATCTATTATAATATCAATAATAATGTATCAGAGATATTTTCCTTCTTTTTATATCCCGTGGCCATTATCAGGATGCTTTTGTCAAACTGTGTGATAACATACTCGTAGATTTGCACAGAGCAAATTTAGTTGATGTAACTGGTCTTTAAATGTTTTTGTTAGGGCCTAACTAGGTTACGAGGGTGATAGTATACCTGAGTGGGAAAAAAAAACCACATGTTTCTGTCTTTAAAGGGTGCATTATTGTACCCTTTAAAAATGGAAACATCCAACACTTGGGGTGTTTAACTTAAACTACGTTTTTTGAAGGAGATTTACTTTATAATTAATTATCTATACTATCTTACTATTATATTTATTTATTTATTTATAACAGAGCCAAATAACACTGTGTCAGCCGTGGGCTAGTTTGAAATAGTCACCGACAAGAAATGATAAAATACGAGCTGAATAACCGTAACATAGTATAGATATATAAACAATATTTTGTTAAACTATCAATTATATAAGCAGGTTGTTTTAATAACACAAACACATTTCGCATTTCACCTTTCATAATTCACTAACGCCATCCACGCTGGCATGTATACTTAAATAATATGGGTTCTTTACATGCCTAAATATAACAAATCTAAACTAGCTTAAGTATAGACTTTTATAAATATCGAAACCAATCGATGACCACAAAAAAAGTAACAGGCTATCACGGAAAATATCTCTGTCGCTTTCCAGCTCTGCGGACCCGACCACAACAACTATATAGTAATAGTTTTGCTGGAATTCCAAATTTAAAGAGAATCAATTAACTTGGAACTGCCATTTTTACTTTAAGGTTTCAAAAAGTTGATTATTTTGAATGTCCTCGAAAACGACTGTGACGATTTTCTTTATGGTACACAGATATAAACCTATCGTTTTTATTTGAAACATTTTTTTTTAAGTAGCATCGATTTACTGGAATTTAATTTTGGCACTGTTTTCTGGATTACAATGTATTTTTATTCAAATATACGCTGGACTACCATGTATTCTAAACAAATCCCTACTCTTTTTTATGTAAGGGCAATTTAAATCAGTATAAAAATTTCCCGTTTTAAACAATATGTTTCAATTTTATAATTTAATTAACTATGTGGTTTATTGAAATTTGGGTATGGTTTCATTAGATTTTTTTTACTCATAAAATATGCATTATTAGAATTTGATTAACTTATTATAATAAACAAGAAAAAGTAAGATATTTAATTTTTAAATCTGATTAAGCGCAAAGAATAGTCCCTGAATGGTTTATAGTGATTTCAAGGTGAACGAATGAGGCCAAGGAATATAAATAAAACAAAAAAAAAATATAAAAAAAAATCATCTATGAGTAACACTTCCCTCCATTTTAATTTTTAGTATTATTTACTATATGTTTAACATATGACTGGATTTCTCTTTAATATTATTATATCATAACATATCATATGTTTATTTATATTTATAACAAACAAATTATATAGAAAGTCGGTCACGTTTTATATTCTCAATTATTTAATATTTTTCTTTTATTAAAAGAATAATATAGAAGAAATTATTATTATCTCTTAAGTTAGTTTTATTTCTTCATTTCTTTTAGGCATTTTATGTTGACATACATCTAGGTCACAAGAGGGAACTTGGGAGGCTACTTGGCGGCAGCTTTATGAAGTATATTATAAAACTTTTCCTCCTTCCTACGTAGGATGTTTCAGAATATAATATTTGACCTTCAAAGTCGTTCTATATTTGCTTGTTCTTTTTTATTTATATTTGAAACATTACTTTGAGAATTCAAACTTCGTTCACAATTTTTAATTACTTATGAAAATTTCAGATATTATGATTATAAGGGTTGGTGGAAAAAAATAATTGCAATTTTGGACCAAGAATTTTTTTTTCAAATCATTATATGACTATGATCAAATAAATTATTTATTAATCAAAATTTCAGGATTCGTCAGGCTCTCATGGAATACATTTTCTGCATCTGGCTGGTTTGGGAAGTGATTTCTCTGCAAAAAAAAAAATTTTGGAATGATTAAAAAGAAGTAATAGATGGTTGGCGAGTGGTAGGTGAATATGGAGGATGAGGAAAACCTTCGTAGCCCAATTCCTACTACGTTTGAAACCTATTCATGAGATTGGATTTTGATAGGGCAGGAGAATGGTGAGTGAGAGAGGCTTCAGGGAGTTTGCACTCTTTGCGCGGTAAATATTGGAAGCTAAGGAGAAGCGCGTATTAGAAGGGGATTTAGGTGGGTTGGTTAATTGATTGGGTGGAGGACGGATTGTGGCGCTGCCGTTAGGTCGGCTTCGGAAAACCAACTGCATCTGGAATGACATGGTAAGCCCAAGCTGGTGTCAGGAGGATATGGTAAAACCGTAGGTTGCAGAATGTTACTTGTTCATGGCCGGACCAGTGACATTCTAGCCTTTAAGTAGAAGACATGTTCCCTCTGCAAAATGGAGCCCGGCGGAGTTCTGTCTCCGCGCTCACGAGTTGAGTAAAGCTTTCGTGGTGGTCGAGGATTTTGCAGTGATGATGGTAGAGACCCATTGTATCTGTTTTCTGGGAGAAAGTTGGCTGGTTTGCCTTCGGGAATAGTTCCGTCTTCTTCCATTCCCTCACAACAACATGTCCATTACTTGTTGATCAATACCGGCTGCAGGTGTTGTAGTTTTTAGTGCATCTTATCGATTTGCTGAGCATACTTTTCTCAGAATGTTAACGTATAGTTAGTGTACCATGTTTAAAAAAAAACCTGGGGATCTATTGGGTATGAAAATAAAATGACTAAAAAAGTAAAAAAAAGTAAAGTAATGCCTATTTTTTCAGGCGGGCTTAACGTCCAACTACCAAATTAGTGTCGTGGACGGGGGCGGAAGCACCTACTTTACTATTAACAATTTTAAAATCAATATAAAAATTTAGCAGTTATACGCGGGACTCGAACTGGGGTCCTCCCACTTACAAGTCCATGCTCGTAACCACTACACCAACACCCGCCCCATAAAATGACTATTCTAACTTCTAATTATTTCTAACTAAAGAAGTTCCGGGAACTTTAAAAACTCATCCCCGTATGTCTTAAGTTTACAAACACGATAATGTATTAATCTGTCGTCTTTGTAGAGTGTTTCTAAATCTCCTCCAGATAATCAGCTCAAACTTTCTTAGAAAAGTATGATTGTTACTACTATTGGGAACGTAAAATTGAGATGTAGGATAGTGCTGCATGAACTAATACCTCAATAGGCTATCAGGAGATAGGATACTTGCCAACTTAAATGCGCTTCTACAAAAGAATAGTGCCTTGTTATCAGAAGAAGTGAACTTACTGGTGAAATCCTAAAATATATGGTCAATATGTGATCCTGGTCAAACGGTATTTCCGGTAAGTGAGAAAGCAATTGAGAAAAAGTAGTCGATGCAGTGCGAGTTCTGGAGCTATGAAGCAGTAATTCATCATGAATTCGTTCCCGGTGGACTTACCATGAATTCCAACTTTTACTTCATAGAATGTACTAAAAAATGATGTAGTTATTTAGCTTTGATTATTGCAAATAAGTTATCTTTCTAGCTCGGCCACATAACTCCCGTCAGACAAAAGAAAAAATTGAAGAACTTGATGGCATTGTACTGCTTTTACATCCACCCTGTGGAATCAGACTTAGCTCTATTCGACTACTATTTGTTTCTGCCAATGGCACATTTTCATTTTGAGAAAAAATTTAATAATAACGTCACCGAAGTTGAAACTAAATAGCAGGAGATTTTTTGTTCCCAAACGCAAGGAATGGTACCCAACAACTGGCAGAAAAAGATGGCTTATTACATTCAATCCACTGCAATTCACATGGGCTCTAGTTTGAACATCCTAAAATATAATAAAGAATTGATGTTTTATTAAATTTAGAGAGATAAATTTTGGAAAGAGAAGAAATAAAGTCGCATATGTGCTGAACGGCTTCATTACAACGAATTAAAACACAAACTGCAAGGGCTTTACACTGGTTTTAAGATAATGAGAATAAAGGTAGCGAAAGAATAATTAAGAGAGAGACAGTCTGGCTGAGTATTAGGAAAGTAGAATGATATTTGCTGACTGGTGTACATAACTGTTGTGAACTGTTCTCCTGTAAGTTATATATATATATTTTGTTCTCTCTTTTTATTCATTTAAAACGCTCTAGTGCGCACAAGCAATTCTAATGACATTGAATACAGATAATAATAATAATAATAATAATAATAATAATAATAATAATAATAATAGGGCGCTAGTGACAACAGATGTTGAAGCGCCTTAAATTAAAAAAAAATAATAATAATGAGAAACAAATATATTAAATAATAACAAACAAACAAAAATCACTAAACGAGTGGAGTAGCTACCCAGTGGTAGCACTCCAAATCACTCACTGTCACTTGTTGAAAGAAGATCTCGAGGCCACTGACGTTTTAGACGACGAGAGCCCGGGATTGTTCGAAAGGAGAGATATCTGGCTAAAGGGTATACATGGTAGGACAGGGTTTTATGGACTTTTTTTATAAGAAGAGGAAGCAATAACATCGGTCACGAATGGGATATTAAGGTCATTGTGGATTCTAAGGTTCGAGACAAAGTAAGGAGCGTTAACAATGGCAGAATTTTTGATTGAAGAGATTGGATTCGTTGAATATTGGAACGCTTCGCGGAGCCCTAAAAAGTTCTATTTCCTATGTCCAGATTGGTTTTAAGATTGAGTTGTATATTAGTCGTTTGTTTCAGTAAAGTCAGTTTAGATCTGTTGTCAAGTAGTCTTTTAAGCAGTCTAAAGCGGTTGTTCAGTTCTTGTCGTTTTAGTCTAGTGTGAGGATTTCATATCAGGCGTTTGTCTATATACAGTCCAAGGTAGCGGACAACATTACTGTGATATATATATATTGTACATCTTTGGAAGAATTAATAAATATAAATTGTATCGAAATATATTCTTGTTAAATATTTTATGATTTTAAAGTAAGGAATTTATTCCGATGTATATATGTATAAATTTGGGTTTTTTGAAGATTGGAAGGCACAAAAGGAACAGTTAGTTGAGTCAGAGATACCTGGCCTACCCCTATCATTACATTTATTTAGGACAAAAGGGAATTTCCCTTTTCTCACTTTCCCCGGGATAGAGGTACAATATAAAAGGTGGACCCTATTAAGAAGTGAGGTCAGTTCAAAATTTATACCGTAAAAGAAGTGAAACCTGTGATTAGAAAAAGCCATATTAAAGTAGTGAGTGATGAAAGTGCCCCAAGAAACCCAACCTTCTTCAAGTCAGAATATATGTAAAATATGTAAGATCTATAAAAAGCAATTTCTCCTAAATGACAAGACACCTATGTTGTTGTGCCACAATATTGTATTTATTTATTTTTGACATATATTGTTTTTTAATTATATATTTGTTTAATCTATATATTTAATTGTTTTTTCATCCTCTCCAACTTCTGTATAAACACAGACTTCACGAGATCCCTTTAGAGAAGATTTCAATTATGAATTATAATAATTAATTATTAATTAACATATTTAATTTACTCCCCCAGCACAAATCATATTACAATATATGGAATTCTCCTTCTTTACTTTGGCCTAGGTAGGGAGTAATTAATGTTTGATTCTTTAATGATTCGGATCCTATTACCATAACCTGATTATATAACGTATAGAAAATCAGGCAAAATCTGTTCAGTACAGTTCACTTACAGTTAACGAATTTTGGCAACACATTTGATTCAATTTCTTTACATATATACATATACTGTCTATGTACTTCTACATATTATACTATATACATGATAGAATCGTATCAACAAATGGCATTTTAGAGGAAATCCTAATCTCACATCTCCCCCGAAAATCCGCTTAAATGAATTATCTCAGGAAAAAGGTTTCAAAGGAAAGTCATAGACACGTATGAAATTTATTATATATAAGTTATTTTTAAAAAAATTAGAGCCGTTTTCGAAAAAATCGCATAATATAGACAAATCCATTCGGTAAAGTGATATTCCCGTTTGACCTACTTTGAACAAAAACTTTTAAGGAACTTAGAGCGTCCTTGCAGGTATCCCCCGTCTAACAACACATACACACATAGGAAGGAGACCTTTTAACATTCACACATAACATATAGGCACCCTGCCTGGCCCAGAGGTAGGTGATGTGTGCAACCCCATTTGGGCTTAGCAAAAACCCATTGTTCCCCACCGCATGGGACTTCACTAACACTTACATATTGTACACTTTACAGAGAACCACATTCTATTATATATAAACACTAACAAGTGAGGGAATCACAGTACGTCTTTCAGGTCGTAGTATATTTTACTTTATAGGCCACCTCATTCTGCAGATATCCAAATATACGGGTTTCCCTATAATTTACATTTTTATTGTTAAAGATAATTAAATATTTATCGTTTCAGAGAATGTCTTCAAATTTCATTGTTTAGACATGAATGTGTAATATTACGTATGTTAAATTGAAATTTTAAAGTTCACATGAGCTTAATTCGGCAAAATTCTAGGCATGAATGCTATACCTAGATATCCTCATACTAGCTAAAAACTGATTCTTTCCATCAAGGCACACATGTTACGTAGTAAAATTAAACTGGTTGTCCCATGTGAAAAATATCTGGTGTGAACCATTCTCTTGCTGCTGCTAACACTCACAGCTCAGTATTTTTTTGCGCATCAACTGTCTTTGGCATTCAACCACACATTTCTATCATACAAGAATCACACAAATAAATACACTCATTCCAATAAATACATTCATACCAAAATAAAAACCATTTATACACATTTATATCTATCACTATTGAGGATGGAATACTCTCTACATTATTCGCATCCCATTGCTCTTATACCTAGTTAAAAAACTACTGGTGTATTCACTCCAAACTAAGACTTAAATATTAAAATAGATATCTAAATATTTTAAATAAGTGAACAATTGATCTGTATATTCCAAACCTGGTCCCAACAATTCTACCATATTATTAGGCAAACCTGCTCTATTACCGGTAGCTTTGCAGCCTCTGGGACATTTCTCAAGATTATGTTTCACTGTAAGGCGTGATTAACACCTTACAGTTAATCTACGTAATTTCATTAAATTTGGCACACAAACTATCAAATTTGTCAATTACAATTTTGAATACTGGTGTAAGAGAAAGTTGTGTGAGTGTTTCACACCCGATTTTTTTTTTTTTGTTATTGTTGATTGCCGTATTCGTTTTCGGAAGTTCACTCACTATCGAGTAAGCGAGGCTACAATGTTGAATAGATAATGATACGTCGTGAGGAGGACCCATTTTGTAGAATTTTTCTCAAACAAAGGGACAAAAAAAATAAATTCCAATTAACAGAGAAACGAGATTTCATTAATTCATTTGAATTATAAAAACATCATACCAGAAAAAAAAAAAACAATAAAAAAAATTCCATTACAATTTTATATTGCTTTTATATGTATGTGTGTTTGGGTTTGTGTGTGTGTGTGTGTGTGAGAGAGAGAGAATGACAGAGAGAGTGAGTGGATTGTGCCGGGTATACTTTGTTTTCAAGATTCGTGATTTTTTTTTTTTTTTTTTTTTTTTTTTTTTTTTTTATGGAACATTTTTTAAGAGAAAGAGCCAAGTAATTTTATAAAAATGAAAACAAGAGCCGCAACGTTTTTAGATTTTTAATATCTGGGATATTAATTTTAGTTTATGAATGGTTTATAACTACATATATTACTTTCTCTTACTTCCTTCCTAATAAGCGGAAGTATTGTGATCACGTTAAGTTTTTGTGCAATTCAGTTTACATGGGAAACTTTTTTTCTTAAAAAAAAAAAAAAAACGGCTCCAACGATTTTCTTCATAACTTAGAATGATCTATACTACGCAAGTACGAGGGTCATTCAGTAAGTAACGAGCAAAATCGCTGTAGCTCAGAAACAATTTGATTAATCAATACAATAGTTTTAGTGCGTTGTGTTGGCATCCTTGTACTTAGTTTCTCATCAGCTGTTCGAGAGAATTTGCTAAGCATAATCTCAAATGTAACACTCACTTAACAATGGCGAGTCCGCTCGACGTTTGACCTTGGTAGAACAACGCTCAGTAATTAGATTTTTAGTTGCAGAGGGTATCAAATAGGGATTGTATACCGGTTTACCGATTTACCGGTTAACCTAAATGAAAAAAAAATCCATACTAGAAATTTTTATGTATAAAAATATTGTGTTTATCGATATTTAAAGGGGCTAAAGGGACATTGAAAATATAAAAAAAAAAACAGGTAAGTGTAAACAACAATAAATACGTAATTATTAATTGTATGTGAGATATTACTTTCTCTTACTCCTAGTAAGAGGAAGTATTGTTTGTAATCGTTTGTCAAATTTCGATATTGAGTTTTCACCAGGAAATATCCGTTTTGAGTCCCCCTGAGTCCAAAAAAAGTGGTTTTTAGCAAATGGTCTGTCTCTGTGGTGTGGATGTGTGTGTGTGTGTGTTGTGTGTCTGTGTGTATGTGAACAGCATAGCTCAAAACGAAAAACCGTATAGAAAGCTGAAACTTGAATTCCGTTTAGGTATCACCATGCGATCTGACTGTGCGTTATCTGTCAAAATTCCTCAACCGGAAGTACTACTTTACTAGTTGCTTTTTTTACTTTTTTGCGTTTTTCTCAAAAATGGCTCCAACGATTTTCTTTAATCTTGGTACATCAACTACACATACAAGGAGCTACAACTTTTATTTGAAACATTTCTCTGGGAAAATTCATTTAAGGGCACTTTTTGGAGGAGGGGTGAGGTTATACTTTTTCTCTAAAGTGCTATAATAATTGATTATACAAAATTCTATCATGCAAACAAAATTAATTAGGAAATAAATAGATGGCCAAAATTTCGAGTTTCAAGTAAAATTAGTAAACCGGAAGTGTTCTTTTACTGGACAGTTTTTTGTTTGTTTTTTTCAATTTTCGACGAAATCCATTAAATTTGGTACACAAACTATAAAATTTGTGGAATTATAATTTTGAGAATTGGAGTAAGAGTAAGTTGTGTGTGTGTTTCACACCAGATTTTTTTTTTTTTTTTTTTGATGACCAGTCCAATTATTTTTACAAAAATGTAAAGGGTTGCAAATTTCAAAGTAAATTAGTAATTAATTGGAATAAGAAAAAGTGGCGTGAGTAATTCTTTTTTTATATTATTATTATTATTATTATTATTATTATTATTATTATTATTATTATTATTATTATTATTAATCAAATGGACAATTGTGAAATCTTCTTCTTCACGGTTATCAATACAATAAAGATAGAAAAGAGAATAAATTTTAAAAGGACCCCTTTTAGAGATAGACTGTTCTGTAGCCAGTTTTACCTGACGTCACCCTAACTTTATAAGGCCTGTTAGACTTAATTAAAGACTCTTTGCTTGCCTGTCTCTATTCTCTCCTCCCCTCTCTCACTCTCTACAACCAACTCAGCCATGCAGACATAACATTAATGACAATGACGGTGAAAAGTGAAATTTTAAAAGTAGAGAAAGGATAATTACTATCATATATAACATATTGTTTTTTGTTTTTTTTTATAATAATTGATGTCTAAATAAGAGTGTTTAAATTTTTATTTGGTAAAATAAAATTATAGTTTTATCTAAATTTACGTATCATTTTTATTTGAAATATTTTTTCAAAAGAGTTTCATTGGTAGCTGCAACATTTAACGGTTCCTCTAAAGAAGCGGATGCCAAACGGTGGTCCGCGAAAGAATTGTTAACGAACGAGGATTAGTTTGATAAACTATCGGCCTTTTTTTTTTACGAATTTTACGTTACACAATTGAAGTTTCAAGTTTTTTTTTTTTACGAATTTTACGTTACACAATTGAAGTTTCAAGAAAATCGTCTGAGCAATTTTGGAGAAAATCGCGAAAAAGTGAAAAAAAAAAATCACTTAGTAAAGTGTTGAAACAAACACACTTCCGGTTATCCGATTTTTTTCAAACTCAGAATTTCAACAACATATTTAATTCCAATTAACATTATTTAGATGACAGAATCGTCTAATAAACTGAAATTGAAGTTAAGATGAAAACCTAACCCAGCCTCTCCCCCAAAAGTACCCTTAAATGAATTTTCCCGGAGAAATGTTACAAATAAAAGTTGTAGCTCTTTGTATGTCTAGTTGATATACCAAGTTTAAAGAAAATCGTCGGAACTATTTTTGAGAAAATCGCGAAAACGTAAAAAAAGCAAAAAGCAACCAGTAAAGTGGTACTTCCGGTTGAGGAATTTTGACAGATAACGCACCGTCACATCCTATGGTGATAACTAAACTTAATATCAAGTTTCAACTTTCTAGGTTTTTCGTTTTTGAACTATGCTGTTCACACATACAGAGAGAGAGAGAGAGAGAGAGAGAGAAACACACACACACACACACACACACACAGACCACTTGCTAAAAACCACTTTTTTTGTACTCAGGGGACCTCAAAACGGATATTTCCGGTGAAAACTCGATATCGAAAATTTGACACGATTACAATACTTCCTCTTACTAGGTAGTAAGAGAAAGTAAAAAAGCCTATGGCTGCTCCGACAAACTCATTTGAGACGGGTTGTGGGTTCAGGTAAAAGAAAAAAAAAGGCAAAGCTCGGTCCACAACAAGTTTATTTTCAAAACACAGACAAAAAAATAAACCTGCACAAAACATAAACAAGTAAAAGTATACTAATTCAACAATTATTATTATTCGAAAGGAAAGCTTAATCGAACTGACATCCGACGACACCCTCAAAATTAGATTTAATTCAGGCATAACAAGAGCGCTCACTTTTCGTATACTGTCAAACCATGAGTATCCAATATTTAAGTTAAAAGGCTATTAAAATATTATTGCCATTCACAACAACATATTTGTGCGAAAAAACATTCTCGGCAGTTATGGCAATTAAAAATAAGTACCGTTGTCGACTTGAACTGCCAGCTAGCCTTCGTGTTGCTGTTAGTACAATAGACCGTAGAATCGAAGAATTTTTATCTAAGAAGCAGCAACATATTTCACACTGATTGAATATTATTCCTTTTATTGTAATTATTAATTAAACTTTAATTAATCATTATCATCATTTGACTTTTCTTTCTTAGTATCTTTGGGTACCATGTTAAATAACAATTTCATTGAACAATATGTCCTCACGCGTTGGTCTAGTGGCTAGCGCATTCGCCTTTCATGCGAGAATTCAAGTTCGATTCCCGTGAGGGCAAAGTCGGTGTTCACCCAGGCATCGTGATAAAAAGTTGGAAGCTACAATTAGTAGCGCCCTAGGTAGCGAAGGCCGGAACTAAAAACGGCGTGGGAACTACGGCGTGCTTACCACACCCCTCCGTCTGGCAAGCCTTGGCCCTTCATTGGCTGTTGCGCCATCGGGTAAGGTAAGTATTGAAAATATACAGTGTGTTCATTTGAAAACTTGCCACCTTGAAAAACTTTTAAATTAGTACAATTTTTTAGAAATCGCTGAAACGCGTCAATTTTGTTTTAGAGGGAGACATTTAACAGCCCACTCTAATCAGTTGGGAAGCTTTCCCCTCCTCCAAAAAATGGGGTAGTCGTCCTCGGCGAGATTAAATATTTTCTGTTTGGTGGCCCTTAAGGATCAAAAGATTGGCCATCGCTGCTCTAAAGTATCAACTTCCGGTGCATGTATGGTTGTATATATACGCTAAAATCATTACTAGAACTCTCAAGTTTGAAGAAAATCGCTTATCCAAATACGAATTTATGGAATAGTTTGGGGGTGGGGGAGAGAATGTCTGGAAAAACTAGGAAAACTTTTTTCTTTAAAGTTGATATGCTAACTGCAGTAATGGATTTTAAATTGATTCTTGAAAAAGTCCGAATGAATTCGTACCTTAGGCTAATCTAATGTTGTAAATGCACTTTTTTACGTCTCCAACCGAACCATACATCATACTGACCTTACTATAAAAAAAAAAAAAAAATCACTTTTTCAAAAATATATGTTCATTTTTTTATTTCAATTATAATTGAAAATCTATAGATTAATTAATTACATTAAATAAATATAATTTTATAAAATTAACTAACATGTCACGATAATAAATTTAATTCAAGGTTATGTTTTCTTAAATAAGTCAAGAAAGAAGAAAGAAAATAAAAACAAATCGACTGTAAACATTGAAGGTTTATCTAGTAGAAGAATAAATCTTAACATTGCAATGACCTTGATTATAAACATTTGTTGAAATTAAGTAAATAAAACTTGAAAGTGAAATCTCCGTATAATACTTTCGTTTAATTTATTATTCTAATTTTAAAATATTACATTTTAATGAAAAATAATAATCTTATCAATTAATTATAATTGTATTTAAAATAATTATTATTATTAATTTATTTACAGCTTGCGGAGGCCGCCGAAATTCTACAAGCCCCGCCTAACAAGATGACAGTAAATAAGCAATTGCCCTAATCCACCATCAAAATATGACTAACAGTAAGTAAATTATTATTATTTATTGATCAATCAATATTTTATCTTGTGTTGTTTTGTTTGTTATGTGGCGTAGACAAAATTAAAGATAAACAATCGGTGGCACGTTATCGTTTCATGTAATTATAGGAACATTAAATAATATTTTCACTCCTGCTAGGTTTACATCACTTAATGTAACTATTCTTGCAACTATTCTTTATTGTTTTAATTGGTTAAAAATAGTTTTTTTTTTTTTTAATATGGATCAAAAATGTCCTAAAAAATTTTTTTAATCAATGCCCATAGAACGATCATATATTACAATCCTTGAGAGTCATAAATTAAGAAACAATCAAACGATTCGTCCACAACAACAACAACAAAAATGGAAGAAAACTAAACAAACACGAATGAAAACTGATCTCGTCAAAAAAGTTGAACTAGTAGTTGGATGCTTAAAATGCCTGGACAACATTCGAGATCTTGCCCCTGCCAATCAGTATTCCATTGGTCTTTTGTCAGATTAATTGTAATCGATGAAGCTCTCTACATTATCCATACACCTTGTTTTCAATTAGTTTTTAGCAATGCCTGCAAGGAATATCTGTTGCATGCAGTTACTTGGGGGGTTAGCGACCCTACGGGTTCAGTACTTAGTACAGAGCTCAGTACTCCATGAAATTCGTCAGAACAGTACACAATACACTTAAACTACATACACTCTACCCTTTCCAAACAAGGACAAACACAGTACACAAACTAGGATCTCTGCCCCTAGTTAATTGTGTAAGACAAGGGAGAAGGAAGGGATTAGCTCGGTGGTATTGCGCTGATCTAGTTCCCGGTTCGAATCCAGCATACTACCCTTAGATTTTCTCTTCCTAGGAGCCTCTACAGCTCATTGTCCTTGTATGGACAGTGTTGTCTGTAGCTACAGAACACTGCTCGGATGCCGGGGAGCACAATAAATCTATCAGGTCGCCCTAGGCCCTAATCTAGTCTTTAACAACAGCCTAAAGCCGATGAAAGAAGGCGTTTACTTTATAAAGCCAATAAAGGAATGCAGATTGAGAAGTGCAAGATCTGGATCCGCAGTGCTGGATAAACAAACTCCACCATAGAAAGCAAAATTAAGGTCGTAGAAGGCTTTAATCAATCTGATCTGGACTTAGGAATCCAAACTAATCAATTAGTACTTAATATCCATTGCTTCTATCCGTTGCCCTTGTAAAGCTGCAAGTAATGGTGAATATTTTGTTGAAATCTGAGACTTCACTCTCAATATTTTATATTAGATAATGGTTGCTCGCTATAACCCTTTTATTTATATTTCCCAATAATTATTAATCGGCTCTTAAATACGTTTGCAAACAGTTTACTGACTTCCATAATTGATTTTTGCAGACTTTTCTAATGTTAATTGCAGACTCTGAAATTACCGAGCATTTTTATGTACTTTTTTTTTTTATTGTTCTTGGTGGATGTTAGACACAGTTTTAGGCGGGGAGCATGGTGCCTGAAGTTGTAGCCAATTTTTCTAATCAGACGTTTTAGGTGCGTCGTAAAAAACTAGCTGTAGAGTGTGAAGCAGTGTGAACACTCCCCATTGCTGGGAGTCAATAAATGATTATTTTAGCAGTTTACATAACAGTTGGCGACCGCCATAAGTTTTTATTTCTTTTGTTTCTTCTTTCCATCATTCGTCGACAACAAACCACTATCACAATCTATTTTCCTACTTGTTGGCAGTACAGCATCGGCAAAATCCCCACTGTTCTGGAACAAACCTAACCACCATCCTCCGGCCTGCCCAAACCAGGATATCTGGTCACCTACAACACCACCCACTGGACACTCTAGAGTTCTAAAGACCCAAGATCCCATTTCTGACACCACTGTTATGATTTTGGTGATAGTGGTTATTAATTAGTTTGAAATGTGACAGATTAGATTAGATTAGATCCTAACGGGGGAATTGGCTCTTCAGCCTACGCCACCGCTACATCCCAAGGATCTATTGTGGCACCCCCCTAGTTGGAGACCCTTCCCCGATCCTGTCCTTAACCGGACTGTGGAATTGGGGGGGGGCTCCCAGGTGGTCAATCAGCGCACCTGCCATCAGAGCACCGTCTCGAGTCCTGCTTGTCTTAAAAGACTTAATAGGTCCGAGAGAGGGCCCCGGCTGAGGCTTGTTGGCACAGCTTCTCTTTACCAAAGAGGCGGTACCTTAGCCAAACCAACCCCTCGCACTGACATACCACATGCAGTGTCCTCCTCTTCTTCCTGACAAAATCTACACAGGCTATCGTTGCCAGGCCCATGCGATGCATGTACTTATTTAGTCTACAATGGCCAGTGAGAACGCCCACTGCTATCCTTATGGCCACCCGGCCTAATTGGAGTAATTCCGCAGTTAGCTTGGGCGAGTGGCTATGAATAAACGTTTTCGCCTGCCTCTGGCCTGAAGTTTTGACCCACCATTCTCTTGATCGGTTCTGCATCCATGTCTTGATGGATGCACTCCTGAGGCATCTTGAGACGTCACAGAACGGCTCCGGCCCGATAAAGTGCTCTGATTGAACCCTCCCGGGCCAGGTGGTGCTCCGCCTCATTGCCTCTATAACCCGAGTGCCCAGGTACTCAAACCAGAAGACCTTATTATGGCTACTAATTTCCCTGACTGCACCTAGGCAATCCCTTGTGAGCTGATCTCCCACGAGTCAATTGCCCGCAGAGCAGCCTGGCTATCCGAATAAATGACGACTCTGGAGTTATACACTTCCCGTCTTCTTATTTCGGCGACGCAGATAGTAATCGCGACTAACTCTGCCTGAAAGACCGTGGCTAGTCATCCCAGGCTCATCGAGATATTACATCTCGGATGAGCTCCGTATACGCCGGCTCAATGAACGTCGTACTGTTGCAGCAATATCTAAGCGCACGAATGTAGTGCTGTAGTGGAAGAAACGAATGAAAGCCTCTAGCACACTACCAACTAGCAGTGGGGGCGTATAACATAATATCAAGAGTGGGGGAAACCCACTGATACTTCATTTTACTTCTAGCATCCGTACTTACGTTAACAAGTCTCATCTTATGCTTAATTTTAAAACATATAATTTTGTCAGAACAATGCTCACATTATTTAAAACATTTTACAATATTAATTTTGTTATCACTATTTTTAAAATATTTCAGTCATTTAAAAATACAATTTCTACACCAAAAGTTTCATATAAATACAGGGTATCCCATTTAAACGGGCCACTTTTGAAATAACTCTTAAACGAAGCAAGATATCTAAAAAGTGAAAACATAAAGTTTGTTAAAGTATTTTCGCTTTAGTTTATGATGGCGTTAGTAGCGTTTTTTTGATTTTATGGCCGCCTTACACCTTAAATTCGGTGGTAGAAGGTGGCGATTTCCTTTTGACACCCACTTTTAACTACTGTTTTGAAAACTATTACAAAAAATGAAGAAAAATGCCATTAATGGCTACAACGATTTTCTTTAAACTTGATATATCAACTACACATACAAAGATCTACAACATTTATTCGAAATATTTCTCCAGGAAAATTCATTTAAGGGCACATTTGGTGGAGGGATGAGGTTAGGTTTTCTTCTAAAGTGTTATTTCAGTTTATTACACAATTCTATCATCTAAATAATATTAATTAAAATTAAATTTGTTATTGAAATTCTGTGTTTGAAGAAAATCGGATGTACCGGAAGTTGCGTTTTTACTGAAAAGTATTTTTACAGTTTTCTTTTCTAAAACGGCTTCAACGAATTTCTTTAAATAAATTATGTGAATATACATATTAGTAAAGAGCTACAACTTGATTTGAAACATTTCTGGGGGTGTACTTTTATTAAAGGGGACTTTTTGGAGAGGGGTAGGGTTATGTTTTCCTCTAAAGTGCCATCTTAATTGATTATACAATTCTACCACCTAAACTAAATTAATTAGAAATAAATAGATTGCTAAAATTCCGAGTTTTTTAAAAAAAATTTAACAGTTTTAATCAGTATTCGTAATTTTCTCCATATAAAAACACCGACGAATTTCATTAAATTTGGTATACTATAAAATTTGTCAAAATTACAATTTTATGAACTGCAGTAAGGGAAAGTTGTGTGTGTTTCGCAACAGATTTTTTTTTTTTGTAATAGAATTAATACCATATAGGAAGTGGAACTATTTAAACGAAACAATGAATGCTTTTCTTCTGGTTGAAAACACTCTGGAGAGATTTGTAATTCCGATCATGTTGGGCGAGTTGGGTCGTTCTACAATGCCTGCCAGTATGTTAATGTTGCCAGACGGATATACAGCCTCCCGAGGACTATACAGTTCGAGTGTGGGTTTTCCATGGCAAAAGCTCCGATATGCTAATTAAAGTGCTTTTAACCAAACAGAAGAATTTAAACTAATTGTATGCCTTCCATCCGTTTGTGTAAGCGTGGAATCCTTATCTGCAATGTTTATTAAGCAAATTTAGCGGTGGAAATAAAGCTTTTATCCTTTACTTTTTACCCTTTATTTTTATTTTTATTTTTTTTTTTACTATGCGTTGCCATAGTTACGTGCATAAAAAATAAATTATATATCTTTTCCATTCCATTTATAAAATTATTTGTATTAATAGGATACTATTTTGATTCATTGTTTTAGATATAATTTATATTTAATTTAATGGGTTCTAATATTTATAAGGATTTGTGATTCTTAATACCCACGAGTGGAGTATTGGCAAACTCTTCCTTATTTTTACTTTCTCTTACTCTTAGTAAGAGAAAGTATTGTAATCGTGTCAAATTTTCGATATTGAGTTTTCACCGGAAATATCCGTTTTGAGGTCCCCTGAGTCCAAAAAAGTGGATTTTAGCAAATGGTCTGTGTGTGTGTCTGTGTATGTGTATGTATGTGAACAGCATAGCTCAAAAACGAAAAATCGTAGAAAGTTCAAACTTGATATTCCGTTTAGGTATCTCCATGGGATCCGACAGTGGGTCATCTGTTAAAATTCCTTAACCGGAAGTACCACTTTACTTGTTGGTTTTTTTACGTTTTTGCAATTTTCTCAAAAATCGCTCCAACGAATTTCTTCAAATTTGTATATCAACTACACATACTAACAGCTACAACTTTTATTTGAAATATTTCTCTGGGAAAATTCATTTAAGGGCACTTATGAGGGAGGGGTTGTGTTTAGGTTTTCACCTCTAAATTGCTCTCTTTCGTTTAATAGACAATTCTATCGACCATCTAAATAATGGTTTAATTAAATTAAATATGTTTTTGAAATTCGAGTTTGAAAAAATCGGACGGACCGGAAGTGCAGTTACTTCAACCACTGTTCTAAATATATTTTTTCACTTTTTTCGCGATTTTTTCCCCCCCCTTTCCAACTCAAAAATTGAACTCCGACTATTTTTCGTGGAAACAACATATAAACTAAACATACAAAGATCTACAACTTTTATGATTAAAACATTTCTCTGGAAAATTCATTTAAGGCATTTAGAGTTATATGGGGTATAGTTTGATTATAATTCTACATCCAACAAAAATTAATTTATAAATAAGAGATGGCCAAATCCAATTTGTAAGAGAAAATTTGTAAAGCTGGTAGAAGTGCGCTTTTACTGAACAGTTTTGACGAATTTCGTTATATTTGGTACACATTCTATAACTTTTGTCAATTACAACGAGTAAGAGAAAGTTGTGTGAGTGTTTCACACTAGATTTTTATTTATAAAAATTATAGTTATTTTCAACTTATAGCAATCTGTTATAATATATCAAAGAAGATTTGTTGGAGCCTACCACTTTATCATTTTGTTTTGTTTTTTTAATTCAAGGCCCATTGGCGCCCACCTTCTCATTGCACTGCCAGTCTCCGGACAGTGGTCTCGCGTTATAGACAACACTGTCCATCACCGGAGCCTCCTGTCAGAGGCTCCTAGGAAGAGAGAATCTAAAGGCAGCACTGCTGGACTCGAACCTGCGACCTCCACATTGCTAGTGAGCCACTGAGCTAATCCCTTCCCTATGATTTTATTGAGCATATGATTTTTAAAATTAATTACAAAATCGTCACGCCTCAAGTTATACGTAACTGATTATATGGCAATGGCCCAGAGAAGTCTTTTAAAATAATCCTTTGCTTGCATGTAAAAAATGCACATCTTGTAAGCTATCTAAAACAAATGGTTCTCAACGTGGGCAATATCCCCCCCCCCCGGGGAAGCGGAGGGATTCCAAAAGGGTATGGGGCTATCAACCACTTCCTAAATAAATAGTAGTTGGGGGCGCTGGATGAAACCGAAAACTTGGAAGGGAGCGATGGGCCAAGAAGAGTTTAAGAACCACTGATCTAAACAAATCTTCCAGTAAATAAGTTTATTTTTTTTTTATTACGAGCTGATTTCACTATAAATATTTCAGTATACCAATTAGTTCCATCAGCCTTTGATGAAAATTTGAGTTACAAATTCTAACAGGCTATATGTATGATACAGTTTGCTTGAAGGTATTCAAGGTATAATTTTGTATCTAATACAAAGAGTAACAATTTATGTATTTGACAAGAGAGAAATGGGCCACTTTTATACACTCGAGTATCAGATTTGCCCACACGAGGCTAGCGAGTGGATGTGTAGCAGCTGAACGAGAATTGTAGAGAATTTTTCTCTCGAGTTAAATATTAAATTTCTTTTCTCCAATCTCATCTGGTATTTTATGCGTCGTAGCATGCATATTTCTTGTGTTCCTGATCGGTTTCGGATTTTCATCCATTGTCAGAATAAATTTATCAAGTTGTTCGTGCAAGGAGTTCACTTCAACGCAATGTTTTTGTTACATTCGATCACTTGTTGGTTTGTTGATTGTATATATTTCGGGAGGTTGTAAGGTTATGTTACTATGTGTGTGTGTGTGTATGTGTGTGTTTAATTAGAAAATGGAATTATTATAAATAATGATTAGACATTAGAAAATAGTGCATAATAAATACCATGCTTGGAGAGTTAGTTGATAACTAAATTTTAATAGTGGTGTTAAGTATGCTTTATCAAGTTATTTTTATTAGGAGGGAGGGGGGATAAGAAATTTCAGGAGTATACTATACTAGTAAGAATAGATAAAGTTTGATCTAAGACAATGCAAAGTTTAAGGATAATCAAAAGCTTGTAAAAATAATGAATGCATATGAAATCCAAGCAAGGTTAATATTAGAAAATATGTAAGTAAATTGATATGTAAGAAGGTTGGCGGCAGCAACCTGCAAATTCGAGATGATATTAAAATAAATAATAGAGAAAATCAAATGTGAACAATTAACAGAAACATTACGTTGTAGTGAACTCTCTGTACGAACTTGGTGAATTTGCTCTGACGATGGATGAAAATCCGAAACCGATCAGGAAGAAAATAAATATGCATTCTACGACGGATAAAATACCAGATATTATCCAGCATTGCGGATTCATCCACATATTCAAAATCAAATGTATTTGTTTTTATTTATCATGCTTATTTTTAAATGATATTAATTTATGTTTAAATTATATTAAGAATATGTTGAGAGAGAGATTTCATGGTGGCATTTAAGATTTTTTAATAGGGAGTGATAGGAAATTTCAAAAATACTTTATGCAGCTAATCTGTATTTTAAACGATATGCCTTTTATACTAGTTGGTGATAAGTTTTTAATATAGTTAGGTGTAAGGAATGACCTTAAAGAATGTGTCTGAATTATAGTTTATTTGGTCATTCATTATGTTTTTGTGGATAGTTTTGTGTTTGTATATTTCTATTCTTTCTAGAATGTCCATTCGTCTTCCTTTTGTGCCATTGTTTTTTTCTATGCTTTGTAGTCCGTGGTTGTTCTTTATAAGGTGATTAGCATAAATGGAGTCGGTTTTGTTGTATTTGTATGAGCGTAGGTGTGGTTTAAACTTGTCTTTGAGTCTCCAATAATTAAACTACTAAATAAACTGTTTAGTAAACTAACTAAACTCCAACTATTGTTAAAATTACTAACTAAAAACATGTCAACAAATAAACAAGAATGATCTTTATTCACAAACTAAAGGAACGTTTTAAATTTGTTAAATAATTGATATCTACAGTTTCATATAAATTTATTGTCGATTTTAACATAGAGTATAAAAGACCCATACAGTAGAAGATTTGATATTTCAATGTAATATGCAATTAATACATCTTCCGTAATTTTGTTTACCTTATTACTAAATTTTAAAGATATATTTGGTTTATTTAAAAGTTACTAATTTTCTTTTTTTATGTTTCTGCGATCTTAAAAATGTGATTGTATCAAAGTTCCACACAAAATTCTCTCTCCACACCTTCACGACTATTTATATATTAAAGCCTTGATAAAGACATGAAACTCTGTCGAAACGTTGGCATAATTGAATGTTCCTTTCTTGATCGATCCTCACACCAAATTTGTTCATAACATATTCCTTAAACGGTCAACAAATACTTTTATATTAAATGTTTTAAATAAATGCCTAATTTCAGAACGTGTTATTATTTATTGATTTACTTTATTTATATTTACATGTCTTTTCGTTTTTTCCTTGCGATTTTTTTTTCAATCACTATTGAAGCAAATTAACTTTTTTTCTCACTAGTGAGAAAAAGTAGAACTTTAGCCATAGATTTTACTGGAATAATTGTATAATGGAGTTGTTGAGGAGAGAAATTAGGTTTGATTGAATGAACGAGATATGAAGACACTGTTATAATGTAGCTATAAGTTTACACTAACTGCACGGACTTTATAATGAAACTTATAGAATAAAATTGGGAGTAGAGATATGACACGATGCGATGAATGGTTGAATCTGATAGATATCCTCTACATAGATTCCCACTGGCTTATATATACAGATTCTCCCTCTTTAGCCTACTTATGTCAGAGAGTAGTCTCTGTAAACCAGGGGGGCCTCGCAAAGATAATGCAACCACAGCAGAGAGAACAGAGAGATGAATGGCCCTCTCTGGTTAACAGAGACTACTCTCTGACATAAGCAGGCTAGAGTGGGAGAACCTGTGTATATAAGCCATTGGGAATCCATCTAGAGGATATCTATCAGATTCAACCATACATCGCATCGTGTCATATCTCTACTCCCACCTCTTTATTCTATCAGTTTCATTATAAAGTCCAGTACAGTTAGGGTAAACTTATAAGAGTGTCTTCATATCTCGTTCATTCAATCAAACCTAATTTCTCTCCTTAACAACTCCATTATAATTGTAACATTATTCAACTTTTGTTGAAAAAAAAAAAATTATTTTTGTTAGCCAATAAATATTACAAATATTTTAGGAATGTTGAAATCTCGAGCAAATATTTTGAGACCATTTTTGCTTTAGTTAATTAGAATTTAAAAAAATAAAAATAAATAAAAATAAAATTCGACTACGTCGATATCAAAAACATGTTAAAAATCTGACTTCTTTAAACCATTAAAACGGCTTAAATTATTTTCTACCAACTAACCGAAATTTTGGTTAAAGATAATTGCCAACGACGGAATTTAGATTTCATTACTTTTTAAATAACTTCACTGTTAAAAATTTTTTTTTTTATACAAACTTTCCTATTCATCTCTTAGGAAAACTTTTATTATACAATAAGCCTTTACTGTTTCCTATCTAAAGTTTTCCATCCAATGTATAGAGACCATGGTTTTCCTGTATGGTTTCAAATAAAGCCTTTTATATCCTCCTAGAAAGGAATGTAGAAGCGTTGAGAGGTGAGAGAGAGAAGAGAGAGAATATAACCTTTTTTAAAGAGACTTTAAGGGAAAAAAAGGTGGGAAGCCCTCATCATTTCTTTTCTTTCTTCCTTTATATATATATATTAAATATATATATATTATAAACTTTAAGCCAATCTTGGTTCTCCACTTATCCTTTCTTCACTCTTTTGCACACGTGCTTAGCGTTTCGCTTTTGTTGGCCCTACTTATTTCAGGAGAAAATAAAAATATAAACAAAAGTCTCTAATATTTTGTTCTTATGATTTTAGTAAAACATAATGTTTGCAGGCATGTAATTATATATAGAAAGCATGTTGTATTTAAAAAATTTTTTTAGCGGCCTTTGTCCCATAATACATAAATTTTTTAGCGGCCTTTGTTCATCATAAATCCTGGATTAAAAACTGATCATTACTTTAGTTTTCTTAAAGCCAAAAATACCTACTTATGCATAAAATGCATTCACCTCTTGTGATTCCGATCATTTGTCATACAAATTCGTATAGCAAGAAGTGAAGTAGTTACAGATATGCCATATGCTAAATTCAGATATGCCAAACGAATGTCATTCAGTAAAGAAACAAAGAACTGTAAATAAAGGAATATTAAAGAATATTTTCCGCATCACTGATAACATTCAGTTTAAAACAGCTGTTTCACCATATTTTACCGATTCAGCGTTGGCATGTCCTGCACATGAGGCCTGCAACTATGGAGAACAGAGTTCAGTAATGCGATTGCAATAAATTGATTAATTATTGATTTACACTGCAAGTTAACCCTTTAACTCTAGCATTAAATTGCAGCTGGGCATACCTGTCCATCCAAAGAGTGTGATTCAGTTATAAAAGAACACCTCTTCTTATAAAATGCCACCGGAAATGCTGAAGTGAGTATGTCATATTATCGTACGGTTCAATGGAAAACAGCTTTTCATTCAAATGCAACTGTTCACAATGTGAAAATCTAACGAATCTAGCGAAAATCTAACCTCCTCCCCATGAGCCGTTCTAATCCTGACTATCACGGCTGTCAGCTGATTCCTCCAACACTTCCAGTCAGTAACAGAGGGGCTAAATTCACAGCCATATTTCTCCGCCATTATCCAATTTTAACTTTCAATGCCAGAAGGGTTAAATTGTATGTTTTAGCGCATTCCCTCGACTCGTCCCTTGCATCCAAAACGGTGGACTGGCGGGTGTGATTCCTCCCTTCCTCACCTCTTCATTACTGCAGCCTCTGCTCCAGCCGGTCTGGAGAGAGAGTGGTGGTTTTTAATCCTTTTTCTCTGTAGAGTAGCATTAACCTCGTATATATAATACTATTATAAATAGTGGTTAGTTAACTTGTTCTATCCCACCTACTTTCCTACCTACGCTAGTACTTTTGAAAGCAATCCCCATCCCACTCTAAAAATAAAGAAAGAAAAAACATGAACATTTAAAAGGACAAAGTTATGTACTTATATTTATAATCTTCATTAACTTTGAACAAAAAAATACAACATCGATTATAGCACTAATCTCGCGAATAACTTTACAACTACACAAAATTATATATTGAACATTTAAAAATACAGAGTTAGGTATTTAAATTTATAACCTTCATAAACTTTAAATAAATACCACATCGATTGCAGGTGCGTACAATGCATAGAGTATGAATCTCGCGAACATAGCTATATATAATTAAAACAAAAAAATAGAAAATAACATACATGATGTTGCAATTCAAGACGGCAGCCTACTTCATTTGAACATAAACATAATTTATTATGTTAACTTACACTATATTTGTAGCAAACTAGTTAATTCTAAAGTAGTGGAAGCAAAAAGAAAAAGAAAAAAGAAGTTTATAAATTGAAAAGCAGTGTATATAAAGCAGAGATCTTATAAAGTTCTACGAAGTTGCGTATTTAAATTTATAAAAAGTAAAAAAGTAATGCCTATTTTTTCAGGCGGGCTTAACGTCTAACTACCAGATTATGGACGGGGGCGGAAGCACCTACTTTACTATTAACATTTTGTAAACAAATATAAAATTTAGCAGTTATTATACGCTGGACTCGAACTGGGGTCCTCCCACTTACAAGTCCACGCTCATAACCACTACACCAACACCCGCCCCTTATTTAATAGAAACACACACCGGGTATTCTTATCGCGCCAGGATATGACTCACTCTATTGCATCTTTGAATTTCTAACACGACCGACTTTATCTTGTTTATAATTTTATATACACACACTGGATGTTCAGTATATTACTCATCTTTGAATTTCTAACAAGACCGACATTATCTTATTATTTATATCTTATATATCTTTATATAATATTTTAAAAATTTATATCTTTATATATATTATTTTATTATCTTATTCTTTATATTTCTAACAAGTAGGTGTTTGTTTAAGTAAGGACCTCATTTAAACAGTATAAATAATTGGATATTACTGGGGTAATGTACATAACTCTACAACATCGCTTGTGATCACAACACTCGGGGTAACTTTAATTTCTATTATACATTTCTATATATTT
This sequence comes from Triatoma infestans, assembly GCA_011037195.1. Taxonomy (NCBI): domain Eukaryota; kingdom Metazoa; phylum Arthropoda; class Insecta; order Hemiptera; family Reduviidae; genus Triatoma; species Triatoma infestans. The sequence continues at coordinate 50,727 of JAAEAF010013673.1, forward strand.
ATTTAAATAATAATATATTCTCATACATTACTTTACAACTATTTTAATAACACTTTCTTATACATTTCTTTCCAGCTAATTTAACACAAAAAATTATATCTACGCACTATTACATTAGTTTATAATTATATAAACTACGCACATTATATTAATAGTATTACTCAATCCAATTAAGTCCTCGCACCATGCCTATGTGTAAGTGGCTAGGAGGAGACCCTCTGATTCTCTTCGGAGCTCAGGGGAACCGACTAGTTCGCTATCCAGAAGTGGATATTCTGACAAACGTGCAAGCTAGAGCGCTTGGCAAAGTTCCATTATGCCTCGACGGCTGCACCAGTAGGCTAAGAATAGTTCCCGAATCCGCTTTGCGGTGGCTGGATGCGGTACAATCAGGCAGGTGCATAGGATGATGGATTTTTTAATGAAGAGATTTATAAAAACATAATGTCTAATAATATATTAAGGAAGCTGCTAGAAAAAAATCCCAATCAACTATTTATAAACGAATTGTAGATCTAGAAGAAGACAAACCATAACCCATTACAGGGTTTATGGTTTATATGTGAAGACTGTTTCCATAGCTTAGAATTTGAGAATACGTTAAAAATAAGGTATGCTCATTTCTTATGCCATGAATCTGAAATAGTTTGTGATGTTTATTGCAGGCTTTGTGATGAACCTTTGACGTCCAGGAATACTGTGGATAGTTGTGATTCCTGCACGGAACAAATAAGTTCTATGGTAGTAGACAGAGCAATAAAAAGTGGTTGGACCATTCCGTATTAAACCCTTATAAAAACTAAAATTAAAAGATGAAGAAACAACATTTAAATGTTTTCCACCAAGATTGACCAATGGGTTTGACCAAACGCATTGTTTAAAATGTTTATTAGCGGCTCTTGCCACGAACTCTTTTGCATATTCTTCCATTCTTAGTAATTTTCGTTTTAAGTCTATATATTTTTGTGCCAATAAAAAATTATCTAAATCGATAGTGGATAATCTGGAAATAAATTTTTGATAACTGTCACTGGTTGTTATTTCCTTCCAATAATCTGCCATCGTTGCACTACATAAATGAAATGGTAATATCCTTCTTTTAAAAAGAATCCCTACAACTTTTTTTTATTTAATTGTTGAACTTAATAAAGGAAGGTCGTTACTCTCTTCTCCAGAGTAACATAGGGTGAACACTACAAGGTCAACTTGATCTTCAGTTAATTATATTATAATATATATATATATATATAATATATCACATGCAATAAATGCAAACAATAATAAAACCGGTTTTTTTATAAAGGGGGAGGGGGGATAGAGCAAGTTGTTATACTATTTGCAATAGTAATTTTATGTACGAGGTTAATGCTACTTACACACATCCACATATACAGAAATAAAAGATTGGAGCGGAGGCTGCAGCAATGAAGAGGTGAGGAAGGGAGGAAACACACCCGCCAGCCCACCGTTTTGGATGCAAGGGACGAGTCAAGGGAGTGCGCTAAAACCTACAATTTTACCCTACTAATGCCAAAATTTATTTATATATTATTTTCTTGGATTCAAAGGGGTGAGAATTGTTCAACGGGTGTTGGCCGAGTGCTTTGACTGGCTCTAACGGTATCTTTTTACCGGCCCTTTGTCGAAAAGCATTGACCTCAGTCCCTTCACTTTACTTTTCTAAAACTACACTTGTTTGACTATACTGCTGCAACTATACTGTTTGGGGTTTGCCTTTTAGGAAAGGAGTATGCCAAGTGTATAGTTGGCCTTTTTACCTGTCCTTTGTCTTTGACTAGCACTAACCTCAGTCCGCTCTAAACTTAAAATCTTATCAAATTTAAAATATTTCCATTTTTCAAAACTAACACATTTTACAATATTATTCAATATTTCCGTTTGCTTCTCCCATTATACTTAACATGTCCACAATGAAAACTTACGACCAAAAAAACCTTGAACTATATCACTGTAAATCTTGACACATTTTCGACATCTTTAACCATTGCCTCCTAATGATGTGGCCAAGTCATACATTGAAGATGGAGGGCTCCACAGTTTAATGAACAAGTTCTAAATATAATACAAATACAGATTTAAACTCACCAAGGAATACAAGGTAATCATCATGTTTGGTAAATATTTATTAAGGTTATATAAAAGTGAGTAACTTCCCCCCTCTTCTGACAAAAGTACTGTGCGGTCCTTCTAATGGAAAAAGTTTCCTCCAACTTTTTACTCAGTTATCTGAATAACACTACAACTTTTTATTTATTCATATAAATATATATTAAATATATGTCAAAAAGAGGAAGAATTCTGGATGCTTTTTTGTTTTCAGTCAGCAGCGGCAAACTTTGATGTGATAACCAATAGTGTATATTTTCATTAATGCAGTACACTGTCGGAATTAATTTCTTTATAGATACGGCTGTCTGAAAGGGTCACTAAGTATTTTTTCCATCCAAAACTTCGCTAAAAAATTTGAGCGTTCGCTTGTTACAGAAATAAGATTTCGTTTTCCAAAATTCATAAAAAGAACCCATTATTTCAAGCATATTATCTAATTTGAAACATCATCTGTTACGGCTGGAGATTTAATGCATACTGTTATGCTTCACATAACAGAACGTTGAACTTCTCCGAGTTCATTGCCTTCCATGATAGTTTCTATTTAACTTAAGCATTGGAGAGAAGTCAGCATTTTTGCTTAATACAAAAGTTTGCCATTTTTATTCTTAGAGTTTCTTTGGGCAACCTTTTTTTTTATCTATCATACTTTTGTAATTAGATTATTAATTGTCATTATTGAAAAACATATAAAATTAAATTATTATTTTCTAGTTTTCCAAAAATATTCCAAATTAATATTTAATTGAACTTAAATTTATTTACTTTTAGTATATATTGAAAAATTATTCTCTTTGTAAATAGAATTTCCTTCTTATTTAAGTAGCTTTCGTTATCGTTATAAAAAAAAAAGGGAGGTTAATTTTGCTGTAGCAATCGAACAGTTTTTTCTGTTAATAAAAGTATCAGAGACATTTTCCGTGATAGCCTGCTTCATTTTGTGGTCATCGACCGGTTTCACCCAGTATGGTATAATCAGTATACACTCAATGAGTGTATCAACTGTATTTGCTCTGTACAAGTCTATGTTTTTATTCTGTTCAACAAAAACATCCTGATGATGGGCGAACGCCCGGAACCGGTCGATGACCACAAAATGAAGCTGGCTATCACGGAAAATGTCTCTGATGCTTTCCAGCTTTGCGGAACCAACCACCACAACAACTAGATAAAAATATTTTGAAAATATAACATATTTATGATTTATTTACATAATTTTAGGCGGATTGTTAATTTTCAAACATACTGGGAAAAATAAAGGAAAATTTAAGATTCGAAATTCCGAGCAAATAATGAAATTTATGGTCAGACTCTCGGACAGAATAGTCAGAAAGATTATGTTACAAACAAAAGTAACAAATTGTATTATGTAGTAGATATAACAAGTTTAAAGAAAATCGTTGGATCCATTTTTGAGAAAATCGCCAAAACAATTGAAAAAAAAAAAATTCTGTAAAATGGTATCAACCAGGTTAAGGAATTTTGGCAGATAACTTACTGTTGGAAACCAAGGTATCCAACAAGTATAGTACCAAGATATAGTCAAACAAGTGTAGTTTAAGAACAGTAAAGTGAAGGGACTGAGATCAATGCTTTTCCAAGACAAAGGGTAGGTGAAAAGATACCGTTAGAGCAAGTCAAAGCACTCGTCCAAAATCCATTGTACAATTCACCCCCACACCCCCGGTATCCACGAAAATAATATTATAAAGGGCGAGTTTTGGAAAGAATAATATACAAAAGGACTAGAATAAATATCATTCAAACAGTGATTCAGAACAGTCACTCTACCCAAATCACTCCAACCTACATAAACTGCAGCTCATTCAAATGGGGCGGTTTACGTATCACCAGGATATCTAATGGTGATACCTAAACGGAATATCAAGTTTTGCGATTTTTCGTTTTTGAGCTATGCTATTCACATACATACATACGTACCCACCATTTCTAAAAAAAAAACACTTTTTTGGATTCCGGAGGGGGAACCTCAAAACGTGTATTTCCGGTGAAAACTTGGTATTGAAAATTATAACACGATTATAATATTTCCTCTTGCTAACAGAGTAACAGAAAGTAAAAATGTTTCAAATTAAAGTAATAGGCATGTTTGTGTGTATTTGTAATCAAGTTTAAGGAAAAATCGTTTGAGAATTTTCGAGAAAAAAAAAAATCATTCCAGATAAAACTGGAAAAATCTGTCGCTCGTATTTTATCGACGGACTTTTTACGAAACCTTCGTGTCAGATTAATTTGAGTTTCCAGAGATATTTTGTTTACACACCAAAACACACATAAAACCCATTCGATTAAAAATCAAAACAAAAAAAACAAAAATTTTTAGTGATAACGGGATCTCAAAAATGGAATTTCCCGATGAAAACTCAATTCCGAAAATTTGATCAATTGCAATACTTCGTCTCAACGTAGGAAGAGAATGTAAAAAAAAAAAAAAAAAAATTAATATCTTGATATGTATGTTATATTTTCAATTTTTTATTTCTGCCAGCTATTAGCCTCTTTGTGTCTAGAGTACGCCCATAATCAAGAGGATTGATAATTGATAAACCATGTGCCCGATAGCAATGTTTAAAATGGCTGAGTCGTATATCCAAATAGTATCTGTGTTAGTCGGTACTCTAAACCATGGTCGTCAACCTGATCCCTACCAACCATTAGTGGGTAGCTTTCATGATGAGGTTTTCTGTTATTTCCTCATATATCGAATATATGAGGGAATCCGGTTAAGGGAGGATCTTTACATACATAACCTTCTATTTGCCGACGCTCAGGTCATAATAGTTCAAGATATAGAGGACGTCAGTTATATGCTTAAAAAGCATATGGATTATGACCAATGGGGACTTGAAATAAACCCAGAAAAAACAGAACATCTGTCAGTCGGAAGAGAGGAGATCGAGTGGAGTTCAGGGAAAAGCTAGAAATTGTTTAGAATTTTAAATATTTCGGCTCTTTACAAGACATAAATAGATCCAGTGACCAGGAAATTAGGAAAAGAATATGCAAAGGGAAAAAGTCAATCTCTGTGCTAAACTCTGTTTTGTGGAGCAGGAACATTCTGCCGAAAACAAAGCAGAATATTTTTAAAGCAATTGTACTGAGCATAAAGACTTATGGGTCAGAGACATGGGCCATAAAGAAAAGTTCACAAACCTTCTGGAGACGGGCAGCAAGAACTTCCAGAATGGAAAGGATAAGGAACTCCCAAATTAGGAAAGTGATGGAAGTAAAAAAGAATATATAGAAAAAAAAACGACTCTTATGTTCGGACACCTAAAAAAAGAATGTCACAGGAAAGATGACCAAAAGGCGTCTACGATTGGCAAATTGAGGGAAGAAGGGGCCGAGGAAGACCTCGTAGGAGTTGGCAGGTTGGAATAGAGGACAGCCTGATCGGCCATGATCTCCAGGAAAATTCGTTAAAGAATAGAGGCATGGAGTAAGGGAATTCAAGATATTTAGATAAAAAAAGTGAATCTTCTGGAAAAAAAAGATATATCGGATTGGTAACAACTTCGCCAGATTGATATTTAATTATTTTTTTGCAATTTATTTCTGAATTTAACTCTTACCTTTAAATCTAGCTAATAATTCATAGGAACGCTTCTCAGTTCATACTAAATGTACTAAGTATACTAGGCCCGCAAGGAGTATCTGTTTCAAGCAGTTACTTTGGGTGTAGCGAACCAGCGGGTTACCACAGCTCAGTACTCCATGAACTTCGTCAGAACAGTGCATAATACATTTGAATAACATACACTCTACACTTTACAGACAAGGCCAAACACAGTACCCAAAGCAGGGTATCCGCCCCTAGTTAATTGGCGTAAGCCAAGCTAGAAGAAAGGGGTTAGCACAGTAGTAGCGCGCTGGACTAGCAGTGCGGAAGCCCTGGGTTCGAATCCAGTCATACTGCCCTTAGATTTTCTCTTCTTAGGAGCCTCTACTGTCCGGTGATGGCAGTGCTGTCTGTAGCTAGAGGACACTGCTCGGTGACCGGCAGTTACTTAGAAGGCTCTGGGGGGTACAATACTTCTTCCAGGTGGCAGTGCAATAATCCTCTTTAACAATCTAAAAAATGTGTACTAGGATCGCTAAATTCAGTTACTACGCCAAATTTCAACACCAATAGAGATACGAAAATGGGTGACAGGTATTATTATTATTTGTCTGTGGGGAGGGAAACCCTACGCTATCCAAAGCCTCACTGGGCCCATATAGCTACCCCAAGAAAAACAACAACAAGCCGGGTCTATAACAAAAATCCAGACCCGGATCTAATCCATCTAAGATTCACCGCAGTCCGAATAAATCGGACAATAACCTTAAGCGGAAATAGCCTAAGCTCTTCCACAGACATCCTATTCCGACCAAAGGTCCTGAACCTAATTTCCTCACAACCCAAGTAATCAGTCATAAGATGGATGGGTGTTTCCTCCTCTGTCTCATAGATTCTACAAAATGGATCCGGCATGAGCCCCATTATTTAGAGATGTCTCCTTAAACCACAATGTCCAGTAAGAGATCCAATCAGATGCCTGAGAGCGCTCCGTGAAAAACTCAGCAACGTCTCACAGGGTGACAAGTAACTAAAAGGTTGATGACCATTGCTCTAAATGGATCGATGATTACAGATAAAAGAATCTTTGATATTTTCAAGCAAGTGGATCATTATATCTGTTCGCAATAGTTTTTTGTACAAACTATTTGCAATGTCTTTTCACAATGAAAGTATCCAGTTGTATATCTTCAAAGCCAAATTTATCAACAATAGCCCCGCTAGGTAACTATTCCTCTCATCTTTATCCTATTGTAGACAGTGGGCTGTGACAAATGGCTAAAATGGATTAACCAATGTGTGGGAGGTATTTGAAGTGTTATTCTGACCGCTAGAGACGATACATGAGATGCGCCTTCAAGCGTGCAATCCGTCTCTTAAAATAGTTTGCCTGACTAATGTGCACAAAGACCGAGCCTTCAAGTGATAACATCGATTTTTTTTTTAAAATTTAGCTAAAAAATCGATACGTTGTAATCTCTCAATTAGATTATTTTTTTTTTTTATTCTAGACCAAATTTAAATTTCTGGTATTCTGGAAGTATGAAATTACAGGGTATTCTGGTATAATGTTTCCGTTGAGTTCATCTGTTACATCATTTTGTGGTTTTTGTCCTCATTATAGCAAGTAATTACATACATTTCATCTCTATAAATGTTTTTTCCCCGGGAAATTGATAAACCACTGACCAATTAGAAACAAATGTGCCAAATGTATGTAATACCATTCTGTGGTAAATAACATCGTTGTGTTATTTAATATGATTATCGATTTTACAAATCTGTTCACAATAGTGAGCCAGAGAATCAAATTAGGTCAACCAAGGTTTTCCATTTTGCAATAGGATAATGATTTTTATATCTTTGTGCATCTGAAAACCAAAATGATAAATCTCAACCAATTTTCCTTCCAACAGTCCTATATTCTGGAATAGATGCGTATGAAGCCGTAAGATGAGGTCGAGACCTCATCTCTTATCACCCCGTAAGTCGGCTTTAAAACTTTGGCAAATATTGGCGGAATCTTCTTCTTAGTCCGCCTATAAAACCTTTCATCTGCTCTTACTATTCCTGATAGTCAATTTGGCCAAACTAGCAATAGACACTATTACCACCAATCTTGAACTTAACGCAAGCCTCCCGTATCTCCAAAATTTATATTAGGCAGTTTATGCTAAACTTTAAGAACAATCCTCCTACATCGTATCTTCCACGTTTCTCAGGGCATGACCTCTCCTCCTATTCACGTCAGTCATTCTATGTTCCTCCAGGGATTACAGCTTTTGCTCTTCCATAATACACTTTTCAATATCAACCCAAAACATATTGATTTATATTTTTGCTGATGATATAGCAACCTTCTCCAAGCCCCGAATTGTTTTGATAGCTCATCTGATAATCTGATGTTACGTGAATTCAAAATTTAATTGTCCTGATCTTTATAGTAAATTATGTTATAAAAAGGATAACCATATATTTACTAGTCAACTACAGTGGCTATAAAAGCAAATCCCCTTTGACTTAGAAGTATTATGCTGGCTCCCCTTAAGTTTATACATAGAAAGTAACTAATAATTACATAAGACATCAATACACACTTGTAAGGAAGCAATACTGCGCTGGTGTATTCTTGGACGTATCAAGGGCGGTCGATTGTGTTTGGCATGAAGGCTTATTGTGAAAGCTCAGAGTCACTTGCTGTCTTATTCTAAAATCATATTTAATAGACCGCTTCTTCGAAGTTATTCAAGTATCATCTACTTCACCAGTTTATGCTATTGTTGCTGGAGTGCTACAAGGCAGCATTCTGGCACCCATTCTTTACACAATTTAAACAACTGATACTCCCACACATGCTTAGAAAACAATCTTTACTTATGCCGATGATACAGCAATACAATCATCCCACAATGATCCTGTCTTTCCAAACGTTTCCTCCAACATCATCTTTAGTTATAAGAATCTTGGCTAACGAAATGGAAAATAAAAATCAATATAAATAAATCTAAATTTATAATATTCACCTTGAACAAAAAAGTCATACCTCCAGTCTATTTGTACAATAACTTTATTGCAGACCATGTTCCTTACCATTGACTTTACTAAGACAAACGACTGACTTGGAACTCCCATACTAGGCTCAAACGGACTTGCTTTATAGCCAACGTTACGGACTACTTGACAAACGCTCCAATCTGACGACTTTATATCGCATTTGTTCGCACCAATTTCGAAATTCGGAGTAGAACTTTATGGAACTGCAAAACGAAAACACACTGTGGAAACACCTTATTACATTTCCAATAAAACTATAAATTCTAACCTCAGTATTCCATTCGTCCATAGTCAAGGCGAAATCCAAGTATCTCAAATTCCATAGTACTCAGACTTACCCTCTATTCTCATCATCATGTTCACAGACGATTGAAGCGTCAATGGCCCGTGACCTCCTGGTAGTTATCGATGGATAACCTACTAATCACGCTAATCACATCCTATTTTTATATGCTTTCATCATTTTTACTTGTTACATGCATAGCATGTATTGGTAAAATTCTAAATAAAAGAAAATTAAGTTTTTTCAAAATATTGTTGCATTTCTTATGTTAATATTTAATAAATACTGTATAGACTATAACTATGGCTATCGGATATAAACAAGAAAATGGTCCCTTCCAAGTTTATAATACTTATTGGCAATGTTGGTATCATTCCGTACAGGAACTTGAAGTTTGGTATTCTAATAAAGTTTTGCTCCCATAGAGTATCCATGCTCTATACTGGTCGTCGAACTGTTCAACCAGAGTCTGTTGAGGAGAGTGTCTGTAGGAACAGTGGGGGGAGGGATAAGAGAAAGAGAGAAATAGTAGAGAACAAGTTGTGAAGGAGGAACAGATTGCAATGGAGAAGAGAGTGGAGAACTTGGAATGGAGCAGCAGGCAAACCACACGGCTCGGCCAACCAAACCAGTTTCAAACTTTATTGATTCAATTTTGTCAAAGTTTCTAACACAAGTAATACAATTTCTAGTTCATGAAAACTTCTTTAATTTTTATTAACAAACGTGAGAAGATTATTGAAAATGATGAAAGTGGGGGGGGGAGTAATAATTTGTATTGTAATCTTGGCAAGAAGACGACGTATTGAAATCATGTCAAAATTTTTTGCAATTCTGTGCATTTAGTGTGAACAAAATATTTCAAAAGCGAAACAAAAAAATCGCAGTTAACTCGAAACTTGATATTCCGTTCAGGTAACAAATACAACCACCGCATCTGGACAAAATAAGATTTTTTGGTAAAAATACAAACGGAAATACAACAACTTTATTGAATGATTATTGTTTTCAGTTTGTTTTTGTTTTTTTTAATTCTCTCGAAAATTATTACAACGATTTACTTTAATAAATTTGGAATTTGGAATTTGATCAGTTCTGAGAAATCTCTGACTTTAAATTCCATGTATTATTTGATTTTATTCAATGTTATTGGCTCTGTCTTCTGAACTACAATGAAATCATTTCAACGGCTACCTGTTAAATTTTACAAATGAGTAAAATATGAAGGCTAAAGAAAATATGCCTGTTTTTATAATTTATATTAGTAAGAGAGAAACGTTGTGTAAAATCCTACATCAGATTTTTACTTCAATAGAAAGAAGAAAGAGTCTTACTGAAGGTAGGCTAAATATGTAATTTTTTAGTTGAATATCTTCTTAGCTGCAGTGGCTTGGAAGCCAATGACCGAGGCAACCGTTTGCAAGGGCGGACCAGACTCTACTGAATGGCACGGCATCAAATGGATTGAATATCTATTTTATGCATAGATTAATAGACAATGTTTTCAGTCCATCTTAATTTTAGTTTTATTAACAAGGAATTTTTTTTTTTTCAATTTAAAAACCAAATACCTTTTATCCCAAACCGAAAAGATATCTTCTCTTCTAAATTTCTACAAAAGCTGTACATCAAAATACGGATCCAATTTTTACTTTCTCTTACTTCTCCTAGTAAGAGGAAATATTGTAATCGTGTCAAATTTTTGAAATCGAGTTTTCACCGGAAATATCCATTTTGAAGTCCTCTGAGTCCAGAAAAGTGGTTTTTAGCATATAGTCTTTGTGTATGTATGTGTTAGGTTATCTGTCAAAATTTCTCAACCGGAAGTACCACTTTATTGAATGTTTTGTTTTTTTCCTTTTTTTTTGCGATTTTCTCAACAATAGTTCCAACGATTTTCTTGAAACTTGATACATATAAAGAGCCACAATTTTTACTTAAAACATTTCTCTAGGAAAATTCATTTAAGGGCACTTTTGGTGGAGAGGTAGGGTTAGGCTTTCTTCTAAAGTGCTATTTCAGTTTACTACATAATTCTATCATCGAAATAATATTAATTAAAATGAAATATGTTGTTAGAATTCCAAGTTTGAAAAACAAAACAAATGACCGGAAGTGCGTTTTTACACTGAGAAGTATTTTTCAGTTTTCTGCTATTTTCTCTAAAACGGCTCCAACGATTTTCTTTAAATTTGGCATGTAAACTACACATATAAAAAGCTACAACTTTTATTTGAGGGATTTCTTCGTTAAAGTCATTTAAGGGGGCTTTTGGGAGGGGGTGGATTTATATTTGCGACTAAAGTGCTATCATGGTTGTTAGCATCAACATATTGATAGCATAAACAATTCTACCATACAAACTAAATTAATTAGAAATAAAAAAATAGTCAAAATTCCGAGTTTTAAGAAAAATTAGTAAACCAGAAATATGTTTTTTACTGAACACTTTTTTCAATTTTTAGAATTTTCTCTATAAATAACACCGACGAATTTCATTAAATTTGATATACTAACTATAAAATTAGTCAATCACAATTTTGAAAACTGGAGTTTGAGAAAGCTGTGTGAGTTTTCCATACCATATTTTTCTATTTCTTTAGAAGTGGAAGCATTTCTGCTTGTATTTGCTTAGAGCTTCATCTCGGTGAGAGAGATAAAATTGGAAATAACCTTTCAAGAGAACTAAAAATCTAAATGCTTAACGCATTTTCTTTCATTATTAGCATAAATTTAACTAGTTAGATTAGAAAAGCAATGTATTTATGTTTATTCACCTAAAGTCAGTCAATAGTGTACATTTTGCTCCAATAAAATGCATAATGTTTCCAAATTTCTAACAGAAATACCTGGGCTTTTAATGCAGCGATCAATGCGTGGGAAGAGACTGAATACTGGACCAATGAATGACATATTCAGATAAGAGAATTCTCTTCTTTCTTTTTTTAAACAACTTTTGTTACTTTCAAAACAGTAATGACTGTTTTTTCAGAGATATTTTCCTTTATAGCCTGCTCTTTTTTTTTTGTGATCATTGACCGGTTTCGGGCGTTCGCCCATCATCAGGATGTTTTTGTCAAAAGAGTGTGATAACATTGACTTGTACAGAGCAAATTTTGTTGATACACTGGTTTTAAAAAGTCTTTTTGTTAGGACCTAACTAGTTTAAGAGGGGATTTGTTGATACCTGGGTGGATAAATACATATTATTTTTCGCTTTTTAAAAGGCTAGTGTACATTGTTCTTTTTAAAAATGGAAACATCCAACAAGTGGGGAAATGTGTAACTTAAACTACGTTTTAGAAGAAGATTTACTTTGATCATTAATTAATAGCATGAATTACCTGGCTTAATTATCTAAAACTTATTTATTAATAATCTTATAATTAATTATCTGTAGCTTATTTTTTTCACACTTTTTTTTTTAAACAAATCTCGTGTGTGAAACATTCACACGACTTTATACTTTCTGAAAATTATTAGAATTGTAAGTGACAAAACTTTGTCCAACTTTTAGAATTGTTATTAAAAAGTTTTTGGTTGAGCAGAGTAAATAAATAAAGCTATTAAGGGAGGGGGGTTATATACCTGATTGGCTGAATATCACTACACTGTATGGCAGCGCGCTCTATCACAACTCCTTAGGAAAGCTTGTAATTGCAGATGAGAGCCTATTTTACGGGTTAGACACCAGAACCACCCTTAAAATCAATTTTTCTAGAAAAATGTTCAAAATAAAAGTGTTAGCTACAGTACCGTGCAGTGATAGGTAGATACCTGTATAGCTACAGTATTGTACAGTGATGGGTAGATACCTGTATAGCTACAGTACAATGCAGTGTTAGGTAGATACCTGTATAGCTACAGTATTGTACAGTGATGGGTAGATACCTGTATAGCTACAGTATTGTACAGTGATGGGTAGATACCGGTATAGCTACAGTATAGTACAGTGATAGGTAGATACCTGTATAGCTACAGTATAGTACAGTGATAGGTAGATAGCTGTATAGCTACAGTACAGTGCAGTGATAGGTAGATACCTGTATAGCTACAGTACAGTGCAATGATAGGTAGATACCTGTATAGCTACGGTATTGTACAGTAATAGGTAGATACCTGTACAGTTCTACATTTAGTTCAACATTTAAAACCTTCCAGGCTTGGGTAGTACCCTTTTCGAGAAAATTTTCCCCCCAAAAAAATCAAGAAACCCATTCTGTTATTTCATCTTCAGATTTCGAATTCATGCAATGGCGTTTAATATATCGTAAAGTTTTTTAGGAAAGTTCTAGGGAATCTTTGAGTAAATATTTTGAAAATTGTCATGCGATTGGAATAGTTTTCCTTTTACCAGAAGAGAATGTAAAAATTGATTCTAAATATTTATATATGAAAATAGTGTTTTATTTTATTATTCTTAGTGTGTACCTTAACCATGAGATATATATTTCATATTACATTCAATAAATAAATAAAAATGATAAATTGTATAACTGCTGAGAAAAATCGCCAGTCTTGGAGGGTGGAAAAAAAATACGTAGTCAAGGGAATTTTTAATGGGATCGCTGTGATAAAATGTTTGCTTTGAATGATAGACAGGAGGAAGAGTGGATGGGTGCGGGAATAAGGTGGAGAAGAAAATAGATTGTAGACTGATGGAGAAGTAAAGACACACACTTCCAGAAGATATACCTTGGAGTTGGAGAAATGTTTACTTTTCCAAGGCTAAATCCACAAATAGGGGAGCAGACAACGGCTCTCTTTTCTTTATGTAAATGTTATGTAAATTGAAGAAACCTAGTTATGATTCCATTTAATTTTTTCTTTTATTTCTTCAAAAAAATATGAATTACATCTATCTTTTGATTGATTGCATTAATTTCAAACCTAAATAGAACTAATTCAATCAGTAAGTAGCTTCGTAAAATTATATTCAAAATTGTGTTTGAGTTGGAAAAGTATATCAATCTAATAATTAAGTTTATTTAATCTAAATTAAACTAGAATTTTTCTTTAGGTTATTTATAGCTAAATTCATAGAGTGCAAGTTTTGGATACAATATTAATCAAGTCCATAAATTTCGATAAATCCAAGTGCCATTAGGAAAATACTGTCTTATTGTTCGTTTTTCATGAGAAAATAGCACCGATTGAAATCCATGATATTGTAGGGGTAGTGAACCCCCACCACTCATCCACTCTAGTGGAGAGAAACAGCCCCTCTCGCAAAGAGAGGAGAGACTATAGTCCTCTCTGAATATGATGGGCGTTTTATATTGTCAACCAATTGTTCTTTACTTTTATTTTTATATTTTATATTCAACTTTAGAAATCTATGAAAATTAATAAACACAAAAATACTGCGTGCTTTTGTGATTGCGTAATATTGTGTAAAGCACTCGCATACTTCCTCTTATTGCGATTATGACACCCCGAATTTGACAAATGTTCTTCGAACTTTCAGTGTTTACTAAACGTTTAGTTAGACTTGCATTAAATAGAAAAAAAATCTGATGTGGAACACTCATACGACGACGTTACCTTATTAATATAAAATGGCAACTTTTCATATTAACCAAATGCAACAAATGCATATGGAGGTAGTGGGGATATAAGTTGTACCACCTACCCTAGGCAGGAAGTGGTGAATGATGACATAGTAGTGCAGTATAGAGCGCCAATCGAACCCATAACTATAACATTTGAAATTCAAAGCCACTAATTCCGCACAACTACCTCAAATCAATTTTTTCCCGAAAAATTGTTCCAGTAAAAAACTGGAAAATCTATATCTGAGCCGTTGGTATTCAAAGTTAAAGAAAATCGATACAGTCGTTGTAAGGGTGTTGTGAGGAGATGTTGGTTGTTAATGATGAAAGATAAACACCTTAAGATTTGGTTTAAGATATATAATTGATATATATATATATATATATGTGACTGACTGCCAAGGACTTTACACTAACTGAACTGAACTGAACTGACAGACTGACGTGACTAAGAAGATATGAACGAAGCGATGTTAAACTGATGTGTAAATCAACAGAATTCTATCTGCATCATGTCTCATTGCCTATCTCTCATATATATATACTGGCCGAGCCTCTCCTCTCTTTGCGAGAGGGGCTGTTTCTCACCGCTAGAGTGGATGAGTGGTGGGGGTTCACTACCCCTACAATATTTAATAGCATTTAGAACTTTAGAACTTCAAACTGGAACTTATGTGATAGCATTTTATTAGATTTATACAGGGTGTCCCAAGGTATATGGATAACGGACTTTTTATCGGAAAGTAAGATAGCTAGAAAAAAACTAAAAAACACGTGTCCCCGTAGTTTTTTGTTAGAAATCCAAATTTAATTTGCAAATTTGTTTTGGTGCTTCCAGAAGCGAGATACAGGCATCAACTTAATTTTTTCACATGGGGAGGTGTGGTTTTTATTTAAGAAATAGATTCTTCTATTTTTTGTAAGAAAAATTTACTTGAATGTTTTTTTATCTGTGAGCTATATTTTACAAGTTATGAATGAAAACATGATTCTTATAAGAAATTTCAAAATGATAATAGGTGTATCAGAATCAAGCCGGTGTAGTGGAAGAAAGAAATGTGAAAGAAATGAAAGAAAATAATAGTTTTGAAAAATAGTTTAGAATATTTTATAGTTTGAAAAATAGAATTTTGTTAATATTTTAAATGTATCTTAGTGCAGTGAAAAGAGTCAGGTATTATAATTTAAGGTCATTGCTATTAAAGAGACAAAGGCACAAGAATCCGTTAGGTTAATACAATGCCACTTGGCCAACTGTTTTGTAAGAGCAGGGCATTCTTTAGAAAGTCTGCATTCTGCTTTCAAAGAAGAACAGGCTGAAACAGACATTCTACCAGAACATTGCTTCAGGAATCGCTCTCAGTGCCAGTGATAAAGATTAACATTTATTCTAGATTAACAATTGATTTATTAAGCATACAACTGTGATATTGTAAAGTAATTTAAATCTCTTTAAAGATAATATATTTAATTTTATCTACCAGTGTTTTCTTAATTATTTCTTATTACTTCTCTTCTCTTTGAACATACACACAAGCCCTTTACAAAACCGCTTACGCCACAATCTACTACATTACAACACATCACACCAATAACATTTCACGGGTCGCAATCTGTAGATGAACTAAAGCAGAGAATATTATATTAGATGCCTGTAACTCGGTTAAAGCCGAACCTAATTTCTTTGGCCGTAAAGTACAATTGGCAGGAAAGAGCATGTCTATGCATCTCTAATGGTGGAGGCAGTTCGAGCAAGATCTGTAATTAATGAGGAGTAAAATTTATAATAAAATAGTCTTCTTATTCAATCAAAAAACCGTATTTATTATCATTTTGAAATTGCTTATAAAAATCATGTTTCATTCATAACTTGTAAAATATCGCTCACAGAAAAAAACCGTTCAAGTAAATTTTTCTTGAGTACAAAAAATAGAGGAATCTATTTCTTAAATAAAAACCACACCTCCCCATTTGAAAAAATGAAGTTGATGCCTTCATGCGAAAACAAATTTGCAAATTAAATTTGGATTTCTAACAAAGAACTATGGGGACACGTATTTTTTAGTTATATTCTAGCTATCTTAGTTTCCGATAAAAAGTCGTTATCCATATACCTTGGGACACCCTGTTTATACCATGTACACTTTCAGTATTGAAATAAACACACGTGAACGTTCATTCGAAAGAATAATGGATGTTGCCAATCAAATTCCCAACAATAATGTGATGATATACGTGTTTATGACTATATATGATTCGCAGATGTCAAGCTTGCATACGAGCACATTTTGAGCAATTTTTATGAGTCACTAATTTTGCTATTATAAAATAATAAAATTGCTAAAGATTTTGTTTGGTTTTTCATTGGTAAATAGATATATTGTATGTTTGTATAAATAAAACTTAGAACTGTTGTAGTTCTATTATTGCTCGAAACAGGACCTAAGTCCATAAAACATTTTTCACTTAAAATGACTTCCTCAACAAGTTCCCAAAGTTTATTACATTCGTTATAGATTACCCTGTATACCAAGACTACCACTCAAGTTACTTCTGCAGACATTATATGCAGAGTATAATGGGTTTGAGAAGGAGAGAAGTTCGGTTGGATAGATAAATAAACTAGCATTAAAGCTGATCACTGTATAATAGAAAAGTAGCACAAACTGCTTGGACTTTACACTATAATATATAAAATGGCAGTGATAGGTAAAGAAAAAGGTTGATGGCGCGTTGTGAATGCTGTATGAACTCTGGTGCATGACTGTCGTAGACTCCCTCCTATGACTGACACAGCTGTATTTAAACAGTTTCTCCCACTCTAGAGTGAGACTAGTCTGGCCTAAATTAGAGAGTGATCCTGTCTGTCTCTCTCTCTCTCTCTCTCTCTCTCTGTTTTGGATCCCTCTCTTCGGATCTTATTATATAGAGTATAAAAGCGTTAGAATTTCAATAAATATTATTTTAGATATGCTCTACAAATCCCTGTAAGATCCCTGTAAGAAGTAGCTAATAAACTTCCCACTCGAAACAAGGAGCCGGAAAATATAGCCATGTAGGATTAATTTATTAAGATGGGCCCCTCATTAAGTGAATAGGGCATTCGGACGGAACATAATTTGTTTAATATGGATGTAACCAGAAAAATTAGGCTTTTGAAAAATGCATTTTTAAATAATACAAACTTCCAGAGACTTGCTTTACTTTCTGTAGGATTATATTTTTTCTTGCTCCTAAAAGCGGATGTATTGCTTTTGTTTCAAAATTAAGTTCTGAGGTCCTTTGAGTAGAAAAAATAGTTTTTAGCGATTAATATTTACGTATATGCGTCTGTGTAATATATATCAACAAAGAAAAATCGCTGGAAAGCTGAAATTGATATTCCGCCTATATACTATTATCGCATCTGACCACGAAGGTTGGGGACAAAATCCGTTAAAGGGCGGTGCGACTAACGCGATTTTCTCTAAATTTTGTATATATACTATCTACATACTTAATTACTTATAACTTTTATTATAGTATAAAAATTTATTTTTAGTGTTGTTCTGAGGGAACAGTAACGTTATGCTTTCCTTTAAAGTGCCAATTTAGTTATATTGTATTGTCTCAACATCTACATAATATTCATATACATTACAAGCATTGATAGAATTTCAAATTTGCGAAAAATCGGTTAACCGTAAGTGTGACTTTACAGAATAGGTTTTGGAGTTATTTTTGGAGTTTTCTCGAAAATGGCTGCAATGATTTTCTTTAAAGTTACTGTTCACCACAGATAAAGATGAACAGTGACTCTTATTTCACTTTTATTTGAATTATTTAAAAAAAAAAAATGGATATTACAGGGGTTTTGGGGGCCTCTTAGGCGAAAATTTAAACAGCTGCTACCAGTCTTGAGAGACAGTGGGCACCCAGAATGTCAGGTATAACTCCTACCATTTTTTTTTTAATGGACAGCCTATCTAAATGTTTGTAAACATTGCAATTTTAAATATTTAAGATTTGTCACAAATATGACCATAGCAGACAGATGTTTATGAAGAAATTAACCGAAATAATGATCATCCATTCTGCTATGTAGAGATTCTTGCAACACTCGATAGAGAGTAACTTTATCATGAGTATAATATATATATTGGTAATACATTGGTATGCATGTACTTATGTATCGGTGTGTGTTTTTATTGATATGTATATATTTATTAGTATGAAAGTATTTATTATTATGCATGTATTTATTAGTATGAAAGTATTTATTATTATGCATGTATTTATTAGTATGAATGTAATTACTAGATTGAATGTGTGTTTTTAATCTAGGTTAAGAATGAAAGCTTGGTGTAAGTGAGATGTTGGATGGCGGATGCCGCACAAAAGTGGCAACTGTTGGCTTTCAATGATCTACCTTATGGCTATGGCATTCACAGCTAATGCCAAGAAAAAAAACGATAAAAAAAAAATTAAATTGTATTAATTGCTGTAAGAGAAGAAAGTCGTGTGAGTGTATCATACCAGATTTTTTGTTTTAAATAGATGTGAACAGACATACAGTTCTAACAGTCTAACTAAAGAACAATATCAGTATTTTACTGTCATGTAAAAATGATCAGCATTATATAAAAAATTTTCGATTATAAATATTAAGAACAATTTGATTTGTTCCACATTTCAAATTATAGATATAAAAAAAAAGGGCATTAAAACTTCATTTTTATTACAGGAGTATTTTTGCCTTGATTGCATGTCTAATCTTTATAATGGGTGTGGCCATAAATAATAATCAGGGAAAGAATTTTGTGACATAACAGTGACGTGTACGTCACTGAGTCACGTCACGTACAGAACTAACGGAGCATGTTTGTGATATTTACTTAAGCATGAAGTTTATATCAGGGAATATTTTTTTTTTTTTTTGTCCATGACATCCATTTTGTGGTCGATCGATTTCGGATGTTTGCCTAATCTTTAGGATGTCTTAAACTGCAAATATCATCATATCAAGACTAAATCTAAGCTATTTTCCTTCAATCTAGAAAGTCCAAACTTGTCGGTGACCACAAAATGAAGATAGCTATTGTAGTTGGTTCCGCAGAGCATGAAAGCATCAGAGATATTTTCCATGATAGCCTGCTTCTTTTTGTGGTCATCGACCGGTTTCGGGCGTCCGCCCATTATCAGGATGTTTTTGTCAGTGTAGATATTTGTAGATTTTTGTAGGGTATTATTGCACTGCGACCTGAAAGATCTATTGTGCCCCCAGACCCTTTTCCAGTGCGCAGCCCAATCCAAGCAGCGTTTTCTAGCTGGAGACAATTCTGCCCATGACCGGACAGTGAGTTGTAGAGGCTCCTAGGAAGAAAAAAATCTAAGGGCAGCATGGTGGATTCGAACCCGGGATCTCCGCGTTGCTTGTCCGGCGCTCTACCACTGAGCTAATCCCTTCCTTCTCCCTTGGCTTTCGCCAGTTGACTAGGGACGGAGACCCTAGTTTGTGTACTGTGTATTCCTTGCCTGTAAAGTTTAGTGTGTATGTGTAGTTTAAGTGTATTGTGCACTGTTCTGATGAAGTGCATGGAGTACTGAGCTGTGATAACCCGTTGGTTTGCTACACCCAAAGTAACTCATGCAACAGATACTCCTTGCGGGCTTAGTATACTTAGTACATTTAGTATGAACTAAGAAGCGACCACGGGTTAGGTTGCTACTCCCCAAGTAACTGCATGCAACAGATACCCCTTGCGGGCGTCAAACAGTGTAATATCATAGACTTGCACAGACCAAATACAGTTGATACATAGTATCAACTGTATTTGCTATGTGCAAGTCTATGTTATTACACTGTTTGACCATAACATCTTGATGATGGGCGAACGCCCGAAACCGGTCGGTGGCCACAAAAAGAAGCAGGCTATAACGGAAAATATCTCTGAAGATAGCTATCACGGAAAAAAATCTTCGATGATTTCCAGCACATTATGAATTAAACATCCATTCTGAAGTATATATCTTCATGACAACATTGGAAATAAAAATAAAAAACATGAATATACTTAAGTATATTTCCATTTCTAAATTGAAAATTTCTTCCAGAATTATGATTAAAAAAATAATTTTTTATATTTGTTTCTTTCTCAGAATCAATAACGAACGCTTTGGAGATGAACAGGGAACTGTGCCATGAAGCAAATGTATCGGAAACTGTAGATGGAGTAGCCCAAATGTGTCAAACTACTTCACAATCTTGCAACAAACCAGATATTAGTATCTCATCACCGTTGTATGTTGAAAGTGCTCTAAATGGAATTGATCTTAGTTATTTAAAAGAAATCCTTACAAGACACAAAATTGGCGAAACATCTCACAGGTATGTAATTATTATTATTATTATTATTTTTATTGATATATATATATTTTTATATTCCGAAATCACGTAAAAGTCTATCTTTTCATTTACATTAATTTTGTTATAGCCACTAGGTCTTTCTAATTAATTTTAATTTCATCTGTAATAAGTAATAGAAGAATCAAAAGGAAAAAATAAAAATAATTTTGAAAAATTGTTAGTTTTTGGAAAAGGGAAACATAGTGATTTTTAACAATATTTTAAATGCAATTTAGAGCAATAAAATGAAGTTAGAATCTGTTAGGGACTATTTAACTGAGGTCACTGCTATCCCAAGACAAAAGAACAGGTAAAAAAGAGACCATTAGAGAAACCTTTTTTCTTAAATTCCCTTCAGACCTACGAGCATTGTTTGAAGAGTCGTCTTACAGCATCAGAGATATTTTCCAAATTAGCCTACTTCCACTTTGGCATTTACAATATCTTCCAGTGCGGTAGGTTCTACGCCATCGCATGATCCGCGTCCAGTTTCTCGTCCACGTCCTCATCTAAGATATTATAAAAATGACGTGCCCAACTTGACTTGTTCTTACTTGTTCTAATAATTGAATAGCTAGGTGTGGCTTAATGAAAATTCTCTGGCCTATAAAAGTGCTTTTGGCAGAGAATGAGTTGAGATTGATGATTGCTTGTTACAAGCATGATTGCATTGTTACTTAGACTTCTACAAGAATTGGTTTAGCTCATCTTGCGACTTCTTAACACTTCACGGTTTATCAAGCAACTTGTTAGAGCCTTCTGGTAGCCGTGTTTATATTTTATTCTGTCTGCCTGGTTAGTGGAAGCTAGAGACAGCTTATAGGGAGAAGCTTGGCTGTCCATTAACTTTCTGCTCACTGGAAGTAAATATATTGCGATGAGCGTGACAGAGGGGATAATGCATAGTTGAAGTGCGCTTGGAAGAACGATGGTAGACGCTCAGTACTGCCTGTATTAGAACTAAAGAACCAAGCGCATATGTTGCGAATTTCTCAATAAGAGCTGCCCTTGATTCCATTCATTTTTTATAAATTTAAGTGTTATCTTGATCAATATTCATTTCTGTGAGCAGTTTGTAAAAAATATTCCCAGATTTTCCTAAAGGTAGCCCTTACTATGCTATTAAAAAAAAAAAAAAATGGAGAGGTGCAAGAGTTTTTACAGATAAGAAAATGCAAGCTGTAAAC
Organism: Triatoma infestans; assembly: GCA_011037195.1. Classification (NCBI taxonomy): domain Eukaryota; kingdom Metazoa; phylum Arthropoda; class Insecta; order Hemiptera; family Reduviidae; genus Triatoma; species Triatoma infestans. Next base: position 72,898 of record JAAEAF010013673.1, read on the forward strand.
AGGATCTCTCGCTCTCTATATATATATAGATCGATATAGAATGAATAGAAGAAGCTTTTGCTGGATGGGATTTTTCAGTAGAGTACCCTTCAGTAAGAAAAGAGACGGTCTTTTTTGCTTCCCTTCTAGCATTATATAATACAGACCGCCTAGAGCGTTGAGTAGAATAGAGTTATGAATCAAATGGAAGGAGTTAAGAATATTCCTGGACCTGTATTACTTGGAAAACATTTTAATTCATATTTTATAAATCATATAGGTTATAGAATGAATAACGTAGAAAAAGAAATGTCCACTTACGATTATAAATTTACTTCTTTGGATATAGTAATAATAATAATTATCTAGGGAGGTAATATATTATTTTAATATTGGAGAGAACGTTTAATATATGAAGAGACACTTGGACCATGCTGTTTACTTCTTTCATCATACGGTGCTTCAGTCTTTGTGAAGGATCCTTTACTAACTTCAACTGTTTGATCTTACTATTCACAGTAATGAATCATCATCATTGTATATAATAAAGTTTTTTTTTTGTTTTTTTTTTTATAAATATAATTAAAGCATACTTATCTAAATTATTTATTTTTAGACATATTTTGTTTATATAGTTTTGAGCATTATATAACCTTGCAATTCAAGAGATCATTAAATTATTGACTATTGCCCCCACAGATCCCCATTCACCTTAATATTGTACAATTTGATGGAAGTCAATTTTTTGTGGCAGTGTCGATTTATCTTGTATTGTACATTGACAAAAGACTAATTTGGAAGTCACAAACTAGATTTAAAAAAAGGTCTTAATGTAGGACCCAAAAGACAGATCAGTTTTCAGAAATATGAACTAAATTCATAAAAATACAAAAAAAAAGTAAAAGACTTATTTAAACTAAGTATTAAAATCCTCTTGAAACTATTAGTTCTATAATCTTTCAGGTTTCCGCGGTCATTGTCATATAAAACACTTAGGTCCTCGGTATAAACCGACTTGTTTATACGACCGAGTTGTTATCCGGCGTTTTTATTTCCTGCGACTTATAAAATAGTGTAATGTACCGAACCTATGTCAAAATATTTGAATTGTATCTCTAATAAATAACTAAACAAAAAGAAATATTTTAAAAAAGAAGAGTAATTTATGCCTTTATTGATATTTATTTTGAAATTAATACGAGTATATTAAGTAATTTATGAATTTTTGTTTTTTTTAAATATTTTGTTTTATAATATATTCAGTAAAAATAATGTGATCCAAAGAAAAATTCTGGGTTATTATTACATATTATTGACCCCTTTTTCACTCAGTTGGGGGGGGGTCGTGATTTTCGCATATAAGAAGAAATGTCTCACTTGTCCTAAACCTCTTCCCAGCCATGTACCTAGCCACGTTTCTAAACCTTTGTTATTACTTTAAATGTTATTATTTTAACCTTACCTCTTGCTCTTCATCCGACCAGGTAGTTTGTCGCTACCTATCAAATAAGCCTGCCTTTTTTGGAATCGGGCAGCTTGTCGCCAGTCTATCTTTGATCCTTTTCATTCGACCAACTAATTTGTCAAACATGCCCACCTTCTTGGGTTCGGGTGGTCTGTTGTCATGTAGCCACTCTATCCTTTTCATCCGACAGGTAGTCTGTCGCCAGTTGTCAAACAAGCCTGCCTCATTGGAATCGGGCAGCTTGTCGCCATCTATCCACTCTATCCCTGATCCTTTTCATCTGACCAAGTAGTCTTTCGCTACTTGTCAAATAAGCCTTAAGTTCGGGTGGTCTATCGCCATCTATACATTCTATCTTTATCTTTTCCATCCGACCGGGTAGTTTATCACTATCTGTCAAACAAGCTTTCTTCATGGCACTGATGATTTATAGCACTGATGCTTTGCTTTACTGGAAAGCTTCAAGCTACGTCCCCCCAGAACTCCAAAATATTAATTTTTTCAAGAAAATATTTCAAATGAAAGTTAGAGATATTTATGTATATAGATAGTACAGAAAGTTTAAAGAAAATCGTTAAAGGCTGTTTTCGAGAAAATTGCGAAAAAATGAAAAAGAAAAACTATTCGTAAAGTGGCAGTTCCGGTTGATGGATTTTAACTGAAACCTTCGTGTAAAAGTACTTAAATGGAATACTAAGTTCGAGCTTGCAGCAATTTTTTTACTCATACGCTGAAAACACTTGATTCGTACTCAGGGTTTCTCCAAACATGTATTTCTGGTGAAAATTTGATACAATTCCCTTGATCGGTCCTGCATCCATAGCTTAATGGATGCACTCCTGAGGCATCTTGAGACACCACAGAACGGCTCCGGCCCGATAAGCGCTCCCATTGAACCCTCCCGGGCCAGGCGATCCGCCGCCTCATTGCCTCTGTGACCCGAGTGCCCAGGTACCCAAACCAGGAAGACCTTATTATGGCTACTAATTTCCCTTAGTGCACCTAGGCAGTCCCACACCAGCCTTGAGCTGATCTCCCACGAGTCAATTGCCCGCAGAGCAGCCTGGCTATCCGAATAAATGACGACTCTGGAGTTATGCACTCCCCGTCTTCTTATTTCGGCGGCGCAGATAATAATCGCGACTAGCTCCGCCTGAAAGACCGTAGCTAGCCTTCCCAGGCTCACCGAGATATTACATCTCGGATGAGCCCCGTACACGCCGGCTCCCACTCCGTCACCCATCTTGGACCCGTCCGTGTACCACATAGATTCGCCTGTAATTGGCGGCCCATTCTTCCATGCCCCTCTGTCTAATATCAAGACTTTGAAGGGTTTTTGGAAGTCATACCTAGGAGTCATCATATCCGTAGGCAGGCCCAAAATCGGGTCCGCCTCCAGCTCCTCCCATAGGTCTTGATGCTTCCCAGTGTGCCTGGGATAAATGGGCGCTTGTCCCTGTTGTAGTCGTGCCACAACTGCTCTTGCAACGCCTTGGACGTAGATGTGGAGTGGTGGAAGGTTTAACAGGACCTCCAAGGCCGCAGTGGGGGTAGTCATCATGGCACCCGTCGTACTCAAACAGGCCAGCCTTTGAATACTTCCGAGCGCTCCCGGCCCCCCCATCTGCAAGGTCTTTGTCCACCACGCCACCGCCCCGTGGGTTACCATCGGTCTCACGACACAGGTATAAATCCACAGAGCCATCTTCGGACTTAATCCCCAACTTTTACCGCATAGCCTCCTGCACCTACCCATGGCGATTTTGGCTTTGTGTGCGGTGATATTAATATGGGAATTCCATGTCAGCCTTCGGTCAAAAGTGACCCCCAAATATTTGGCTTCCATGGCAAAGGGGATCGCGACCCCTCCGAGCATTGGCTGTTGTAAGCCTTGTAAATTTCTCTTCCTTGTAAAAGGAACCACTTGAGTTTTGTGGGGATTGATGGAGAGACCCTCCGCTCTACACCATTTGTTCACAATATTGAGCGCCCCCTGAGTGCGCTCCGAGACGGTTACCGCGAACCGCCCCCTCACCACGATCGCCAGATCGTCCGCGAACCCTAGGCAATGAAAGCCTTCCGCGGTTAATTTGGTCAGGATGTCATCGGCTAACAACGTCCACAGCAATGGCGACAGAACGCCTCCCTGCGGACAGCCTCTACTCACCCTGGCCACAAGAGATGAATTGTCGATGGTGGCTATATTAGTCCTTCCCAAAAGACTAGTCCTTATCCACTGACTAATTGTAGGGGGCGTGCCCCTTCTTGTCAGTGCACCAACAAGAGACTCTGAGGACACGTTATTAAAAGCGCCCTCTATATCCAAAAAGGTGACTACCGCAATTTCCTTGTCGTCAAGCGACTTCTGGAGTAGCCTATTTAGGTCGTCCAGAGCCAAATCTACGGACTTCCCTGCCTGATAGGCATATTGGCGATTATTGAGAGGATTAATCCTCAAGATCTCGTCCCTTATAAACCTGTCAACCATCCTCTCCATCACCTTCAACAGAAAGGAGGACAGGCTTATTGGCCTAAACGACTTTGGCGTTTGATCTGCCGATCTCCCTACTTTCGGGAGGAACACGACCTTCACCTGTTGCCATTCTATCGGTATGAATCTCCAGGCCAAACAGCCTCTAAAGATCCTACGTAGGTGTGGTGTCAACACCTCCACCGCCTTCTGCAGGAAGACGGGGTAAATTCCATCCACGCCTGGTGCTTTATAGGGCTTGAATCTTCCAATCGCCCATCTTAGCCTATTCGGCTGTATGACGTGATTCGCGATTTTCCAATCCGCCCGACCAGGCCTTCTCAGCCCCTCAACCTCTGAAGGGGCCTCTCCATAAGAGGACCCTGGGAAATGTGTGCTCATGAGCAACTCCAGCGACTCCTCTATCGAGTTAGTGTAGGTTCCGTCATCTTTCTTCAGGAACCCTACCCTGTCCGCAGTACCTTCTCTTGCTAAGATTCTGTGGATTCTCGCACACTCCGAAGTGTCTGCTACGTCCTCACAGAATCTTCGCCAGGCTTTACGCTTGGCCTTCCTTATTTCGACATTATACTGCGTCAGTACCCTTCTATACGATGCCCAGTCTTGGTTGATTTTGGCTTTGTTAAACAGCCTCCTCACCTCTCTCCTCCTTCTCTCGAGGTGATCATTCCACCAGACCGTCTTCGACCTATTAGGCCTTTCCTTCTCCGGACAGTTTTCCCTGTAGGCGTCCAAAATCGCCTCGGTTACTTGTGCCACTGCCCGTCCCAGACTTCCTATTGTCCGTACATCCACTTTAAGGTCACCGAGAGACTCACTGAGACTCCCTACAAATCCCTCCCAGTGGGTCTCCCTCGGGCTTCGAAGCCTGGTAATGACCAATGGTGGAGTGCATATATCAAACCTTATGTGCCTATGGTCCGAGCACGATGGCTCACTTGATACATGCCAGTGAGCAATTTTACTCAACATACAGCGCGAGGCTAGCGTCACATCCAGCACCTCCCTCCTAGCTGCAGTCACGAAAGTTGGTTCCAAGCCTACATTGGCTACATGCAACCCTTCACCAGTAATGAATTCATAAAGGTACTTACCCCTTTGGTTGATATCGGTGCTCCCCCAGGCAGTGTTGTGCGCGTTGGCGTCGCATCCCAGCACCAGCTGCAAGTTCCCACCTCTGCAGTAGTCCATTACTCTTCTCAGTAGACAGAGGGGGAAATCCTCATCACCGGGGAAGTACGCAGAGCTAATAACCAGCCTTTCCACTCCCTCTTCGGTGTTGATAGTTAGGAGAGCTGTAACAAAATCGGCGGAGCACAGCTCCGGTATTAATCCACAGCTCACCTTGTTACTATGCACTATACACGCTCGGGGTCTACTTACAGACTTGTTGTACAGCACCTTCCCAAATTTCGGATGCAGTCCTCGGACGATCCCCCCATGGCACCACGGCTCCTGCAGTAGGGCTACATGTAGCCCCTCCCTGTCGAACCTCCTACTAAGCACGGCCGAAGCGGCCCTTGCATGGTGGAGGTTCGCCTGCACCATCTTGATCGCCATGTTAGGTCTCCGAGGGGGGCGGAACGTCGGCCCCGGGTCCCAAGGGTCGCCCCCCGGCTTCCGCAACCTCCGGCAACCGCTCCTGGCCTTGAGACCTGTGGAGCAAGCCGGCATCGCTTCCGCCAGGAGACGCACCCACCGGGACCCCCGCCTTGACGTCCGCCCCCTCCTCTATCCGCCCCTCTCCTACGGGTAGTACGGCCAGGGCAGCCTGCAACGCCGCCATCTCTCCTTCCAGGCCCCCCTGACCCCCCTTTGGCAAGTCCACCCTCACCAAGCTCTCGGCCTGTGGCTGATCTCCTTCACTTCCATCGCCTTGGCCTCCTCCGAGCTTTTGCTTTTCGGAAGCTTGTGACGAAAAGTCACTCGCCCCCAACCAAAATAGGGGGACATGTTCAGCCTTTTGAGCTCCGCCAATGACCCCCTGTCCATTGAGAATGTCCAGAGACACCCACCCTCAACGGGTAAGCATCCCCAGACCCTCCACATTTCGGTTTTCAGCCCCTGGTTGCTCACCTCTAAACGATGGAGCACCCTCTCGGCCTCAACCTGCTTACCCCCCTCGTTGGGGATGAAGACCTTACAGGTCTCTGGGCCCGGTATGTCCCTCCCCTCGAGTGTCTGGAGGCTTGCACCTTCCCAGGGTTTGAGCTTTGGGATAATCTCCCTCAGCCACCCCAGACTATCGTCCCCTACGCAGGTAATGACAAGGAACCCTGGTTTATGGGCACATTTGGCCAACCTGACCTGCGGCCCGCCTCTTGGGATCTTGTCGTATTCCCCCAAAATGGCATTTTGGATGGCCTGTAGTTCATCCATGCCTAACTGGTAATCGGGGAAGCCCTTCTGCACCACGGCAATTTTCGCCGATGAGGAAGCCTCACTGTAGGATTTCTCCACAGTCTTGGCTTTAACCCTCTTGGGCGGCCGCTGCTGCTGTGGGGATTCCCCCTCCGACCTTGGCCTCTTAGTCGCCTGTGTCGTACGTTCTACCCATTGAAGGTAGTTTTCCCTTTATTAACTGGCGTTTGGCCTGAAGATACTCCTGGCCCGCCTCAACGCGAGCTTTGAGCTCCTTCCTGGAGAGCCCTGACAGCCTGGCGGCTTGAACGTCCTTGTCTGTCATATTCTCGATCGCTTCTAGCGACCCCGCTTTAAAGTTTCCGGCCTTTGCCTTGGCCTTTTGGACAGAGGAGCCCCCAGGCCCGCAGGCCCGGCCTTTGGCAGTCCCTGGCATAACGCCAGTTTCCACCGTGGCCATAGTGGCTGCGGGACCGGGAACCCCACCATCTGTGCCTTGGGCAGTCACCGTGAATCTACTAACTGGTGCTTTGGCTGTGCTGGTTGTGGGGTTTCTCCCCTCCCCATAGCCTGTCGCACCAGTTCTCGATGGCATCCATGCCTGAAGTTTTAATTTTTTCTTCTTCTTACCCATGTGATTCCCACGAGTAGCTAGGGATAGGGTCGTCCACCCGACCAGAGCCCCGCATTAGCCGGGCAAGGCTAAATACTCCGGGGTTTCGCCCGGTACCCCGGAGGCTCCGTTATCGACACAGTACCCCTGTGCCATCCATCCCTCGGCACGGAACGCGTAACACCTTAGATTGGGCCCTACTAACAAGTCTGTACTATGTGCGTGTACGTGTTGTTGTGTGTGTGTTCGTAATTGTGTATGTTCCCCGTGTAAGATGTTGGGCTGGGATGTTCGCAGGGTCGCCCTTACCTGAGGGGGCAGCTAATCCACCCCCCATCCCACGATAGAGGAAGTGAGGGATCGGGTTGGACGGGAAAGCAGGATGGGGTACACTAAAAAGGGTGGCCCGCGGTGGGTTGCCGCCAGGCCCGCCATTGCCCTGTTGGCCGCACCCAAAGAGCGCGTTGCCCGGTCCTCACGGCGTGGACGTAGGGTTGGCTAGCCCCTCAATTCAAGATCGAGGAGACCTTTGAGGACCAAAGAATTCACTTACTTTGGAAAAGAAATAAATAACACTGAAACGAAGAACAGAAAAACACGTACTAAATAATAACTAAACAAAACTAGATCAATACAGAAAAGGAAACTAATATTTTTGTTTACACGTGTTCATCCACTTCTTATCACTCATTCCAATTCTTATCCTTTTATTGCACCATTTCGTCACTTGAAAGGCAATCTTTTCCAAAAAAATTTAATTCTTGGCGCACTCAATTTACTGTAGATAGCAATTAGTATCCTGTTAGGTTTAATTATCCAGATGACATAGTTCTACTGAAACGGAAGTGAATCGAACCTTTTTTCTGTAGGCTGGGTGAAGGGGAATTTTTCTCGTAGCCTGTAAATCTAGGAAGACGAGTGTTTTCTATAAGGGAAAGGTACTTGTCTTCGTATCAATCACTTTCTCTATCACTTCCTCTCTCTCAGTTTAAAGAGATTTATATATTAGAGTACGTACTTATTTCAATGTAATGGCAGATATATGGGAGAGAAACACTTCTGGAATAATAAATACATTCAAATAGACAAAAATAGTAGTAATTATAAAAGGAGGTTTCTGGCCCAGTAATGTAGTAAGAATAATAGACGGTGAAAGGGAAGTGGTGGAGAAGATCTTTTCATAATCTGTAAGTCTAGGAAGAGTGTTGTTTTCTGTAGGGGAAGGGCAGCTGTCTTTACTATCAATCCTTTCTGTATCTCTCTCTCTCAGTTTAAAGAGTTGTCCGTACTTATTAATAATTTCAGTGTAATAGGAAAGAATCAACTCTTGTGATAATTACACAAAAATTTTTCTTGTTTCCCTAACACGTAGACAGCAACTAAAATTTGATAATTGTAATAGAACCAATCGCCAGCAAATTTGCCATTCTCATTAACCATTCAAATAACAACTGCATTAAGGCGCCACTACTGACCTTCCAAGCATACGTCAACTATGCATTACATCCTCCGTCACACCCATATTGACGAATAGGTTTCAACTTCGACAGCCAATCTGTTTCACCTAATAGCCGTTTCTAGCGGCAAAAGAAACTAAATAAACCTAAACCTTAAAGAGTAAGCTAGCTCACCACTGTTAGAACAAAGCAAGAGTTCTAACTAGTGACACCACTCTTCAAGCGACTCAGTCAACAGCCTACGCTACACAATTCTACATTCATCACGCTACCAACCAATATCATCATTCATTGCGCGGCCACTCTATCCTCATTTAACTCAGTATCGAAAAATATAAATTTATATTGAAGTCCTAATAGTCAGTTCGTGTGATGACCATTTTACATCATTCAACATCGTCATCATCATCTCGCTACTATTGCTGTTTACAATTTTGTAATTGGATTAACTGCTATAAGCGAAAGTTATATGTTAATGATTCCACAACACCAGATCATGGAATTTTTCTCTGTTTGAATAATATCAAACACTAAAAACAATAGCATCGATATCTGTTGTTGTTCCTCTAATCCGCCTACAAATGAGATATTGTTTCACTAGTGTAATGATAACATAACATTATTCAACTCTAACTAGCTCGACATCTAGCGGCAATACGAGAAAACTAATCTACGATACAACGGATTTGAAGTTTATTTCAACGGAGCAGGTTGACTTCAATCAAAATACATTCTTAGTATTTGCACCTTTCCATGTTTTTTTCTTTTTAATTTAAGGCGCGTCTACATCTGTGGTCATTGGCGCCCGGATTCTTCTCAGTGCACTGCCGGTCTCCGGATAGTGTTGTCTCTCGTTATAGGCAACACTGTCGTCCATCACCGGACAGTAAGCTGTAGAGGCTCCTAAGAAGAAAAAATCTAAGAGTAGCACAGCTGGACTCGAACCCGGATCCTCCGCGTGGGAGTCCAGTACGCTAACCACTTGGCTATTCCCTTCGCTTCATATGTTTTTGTATTCATATAAATTAAGAATCAATTTAATACGATTGCAGAAAAAAAAAATTAATATTCAACTCGTGAGTAAAGTATTTTTAAACTCTCGTTCAATTGTCACACTTGCTGCCCTCGACCGGACCGGTCCAATAGCTGAATTCGAGTGCAAAAAAAAAGCATTACTTTACCCTTTGTATGATAAATAAATATTAAAAAAATGTTCATAAATACACATCTTTTTTATGTTAAACAAAGTAAAATGTGAACTTTTATACATTCTTTTATTTATTTTGTTTTTAAGATTGCTAGGGACTTTTCCAACCATAATAACCCCTAGTGAAAATGAAAAAAAAAACAAAATATGGCCGAATATATTTTAAACTTATTGTTGAGGTAGAAAAAAAAAAATAATAATAAAAAAAAAAAAAAACAAGAAATAATAAAACAATGAAAAAAGGAGAAGGGCAAATAAAACGTCTCCCTTTCCTTTTAGGAAAATTGTACGAATGTAATAATTTGTAGGCATGGCTGGAGTACATAAACTGAGAGGGCTTTAAAGATGAAAAAGAGTTCCCAGCAAGAAAATGTTACCCCCTCCTTTTACATTGAAATTCGTTTCTTTTTTTTTTTATTATTATTACCATTCTTCTTTTTGTTTTATTTTTTTAAATATATATATATATTTTTTTTTTAAAGTATCCACTTGTTTTAAAGTGTAACAGTTAAAGAAACAATTTAAACAATTGGTACTCAAGAAAGTTAGCATTTCTTTTAAAAGGGTAGGTAAAATGTCATTGAAAAATAATTTTTATTCATCAGTTGGTATTCCTCGAATAAGTAAAATGAATAATCGTAAAGAAGCTATATGAAAGAGGTTATATTGCTGAATGTAGATAAAGAAACAAAAGATAGTTATTTGTGGTTTTACCTTATCTTATGGCTGTAAAGGAAATGTATTGCTTGACATATTTTGAAGTTGAGTGTTCACCCTGACATACATGCCAACAATTAAGGAAGTTTCAATCAAAATTCCACAATCCATCAACCGGAAGTATTACGTTTAACGATATACATGATATTCTCGTAAACTGTTTTTTTTTTTCTTTCTTCTTTTAAACTATGTATTTTGTGGTTATCGACCGGTTTCGGGGGCGTTCGCAAACATCAGGATGATTAACTAGTATTTTAAACAAGACGCACATAAAAAAATCTGTTTACAAATTTTATGGTTCTATCACCTATATATACACTCACCGGCAAAAAATTCTGGCTACTTAAAAAATTACATTTATTAAATAATATATATTTTTTTTTTATTTTTTTTTTTATTTATTTAAGGCGTCTCAACATCTGTGGTCATTTGCGCCCGAGCCTTCTCAGTGCACTGCCGGCCTCCGGACGTGTTCTCCCGTTACAGACAACACTGTCCATCACGGGACAGTGAGCTGTAGTAGCTCCTAGGAAGAGAAAATCTAAGGGTAGCACGGCTGGATTCGAACCCGTGATCTCCGCGTTACTAGTCCAGCGCGCTACCACTGAGCTAATCCCTTCCCTAATATAATATTGTCTGGTCAGTTTGCACAAGTTATTTTGTTTTGGCAATTAATAGTTAACATTTTTTTAAATAAATTGGACTTTGTACATTACACTTGTGATATTAAAAAAAAAAAAAAAAAAAAATTAAAAAAAATTAAATAAATAAATCAAAAATGTTTACATAGTTTGTGTTCATTTATTATCAATTTGTTTATTTTTATTCAGTTCGAATTGATTTTTATTTACTTTAACTTTGCTTTAGCTTGTTCCTTGGCTAAGAAAATTAAAATAGAAAATTCGAATTTCAAAATGCCCCTTAGTGTCGATGATGTCGCATAAGTGATGTAGCACTTATTGATGACGGCCACTCAGATATGCAGGACGACTGTTTTTTTGACACTGACAGTTTTACGAAATCGTCATCTGACAGGTGTTCATCACTTCCAAGAAGTTCGAGGAGTTCCAATTTCTAAGAGAACAGCTTGAAGGAGATTGAATGAGCAAGTGTTGATGGCTTTTCGCTCCTCAAGAGGGCCAAAACAAACCAGGGAGCATCGAATTGCTCGCCTTGACTTTGCTCGGTAATACATCAATTGGTCTATCGAGCAGTGGGCAAATGTACTGTTTACTGACGAGTCCTAATTTGCCTTAAGGGCTCCATACGGCCGTGAACGAGTATGGAGGAGAAGAGTTGAGAGAATTGCACAAGCAATTTTGTTCTCACTAGGCCTTTCTGATGGTTTGGGCAGATATCAGTTTACAAAGACGTACAGAGTTAAGTGATCGTTCGAGAAGGTTCCATGAGTGCTGCTCGGTATTTGGCGGATTTGTGGCGGTATTTGACGGTGTATTTGACAGTTAAAAACACCAGTCTGTGTGTAAACTGAATTTGCTCTGTGCAAGTCTGTGTTGTCACACTGTCTGAAAAACGCATCCTGAAGCTGGGCGAACGCCCGAAACCGGCCAATGACCACAAAATGAAGCAGGCTACCACCTAAAATGTCTCTGGAACTATAATATTGACTTCCTAAACTGGCCGGCTTGTTCCCCTGACTTAAATCCCATAAAGCATCTGTGGGATATGCTTGGAAAACGGATAAGAGATATCGGAGAGTCCTTCCTCGGACGCTTCAGGAGCTTGAAAGGGCACTTCAAAACGAGATTTTCCTGTTGATTCAGAACTTGCCAGCACGCCTAGAAGCTGTGATAAAGGAAATGGAGGTAATACTTGGTATGAGCATCATCCCTCTAAAAAATAATGTAAAATTAAAAAAAAACAACATAGGTTAATAAAATTTTTCAGATTCACTTTTTTTTAATTAATTCTTTTAAATTATTACAAAAATGAAGACTATACATCATAGAAATAGTAAAGTTTTTAAGTGTCCGGAATTCTGAACCTACATATCTATATAACAAGGAATTAAGGTTCTGTGACGTATATAATATTAAGATACACTACAATCAGTCCTTGTAGTGTTTATCTTGTTTATTTAAAAAACATCCGTGGTCATTCATTAAAGAGGCAAAGAAATGTAAATCAAAGCGTATCTATAACATATCTATCTATAAGATTGGAATAACGATACGGTTTAGAAATAAGTTGTCATCTCTGGCACTAATTTTAAAAAAACACTATTACTCACTCAAAGGATGGTAAATCCTTCAGAAAGCTGCATTTTGAAAGAACAGTGCTCAGTGAAAATGATTTCTGTTTGCTGAGTTCGAGAAACCATCTGAAATTTACTCTCGACTGTTTAAGCAATAAGTTATATGAATTCTATGAACTTCAACAGTGGATTAAACAATTCAAAAAGTGGTTGGGCAAGATATAAAACGATTTGGATAACAATGGACTACCATAAGATTTTCAACTCTTTCACTTGAATTTTGCATTGAAATCTATATTCAAGTAGTTAGACTAGTTGTGGAGATTTGAATCCAAAATTCAAATCATAGAGTGAAAATATTCGTGGTCACCAGTTTTTTTTTTGTTTGTCGTGGGGAGGGCAGCGTCTATCAATAGTCAATATTCCAACTATAAAGGAAATAGTCACAGTTGTTCTCGAGAAAATTCCAAAAAACTCAAAAACATATTCTGTAAATTCCAACTTCCGATTAATCGATTTGCTTCAAATTTGGAATTCTATCAATGCTTCTAGTATAATAATAATATATAGGCAGTTCATTGTATTGATGCGGTACTTTAATGGAAAGCTCTGATGCTATTGTTCCCATAGAATCTCAAAAAATTGATTTTCCTGGGAAAAAATTCAAATAAAAGTGATAGATATTTATGTGTATAGACAAAGTTTTAAGAGAATTTTTCGAGCAATTTTTGAGAAAATTACACAAAAAAAATTGAAAAAAAAAAACCATTCATTAAAGTCGGACTTCCTGTTTGATAGATTTTTACCCAAATCTTTCGTGTCATACGATAGTAGTACCTAATCGGAGCCACCAAGTTGAAGCTTCCTGCAGTTTTTTTGAAAAATACAAATTTATTTCTTATTAAAAACTAGGAGTAAGAGAAAGTAAAAATTACATATTATAAAAATCTACACTTTGTTTTAGAAAAGGTTAACAGTGTATCAAGATAAGAACTATCCCCTGGCTTATCTTATCACAACGATAAGTAAGCGTTCGCCCACTGTTCTGATAACAACATCCGCACATTGTAACAGCAGATAACAATTTCATTTTACCGCTTCAGTAAACTGAACAGTAGAAGTCACAATTTTATTAAAATAGTCTGAACAAAATGATTTACCATTTTATTCTGATAGCTTTCAAATATTATATATATATTTTAATTTAAGGCACGTCAACATCTGTGGTCATTGGCGCCTGGAGCCTTTTTAGTGCACTGCCCACTTCCGAGCAGTGTTCTCTAGATATGGATAACACTACCGACCAACGGGCAGTGATCTGTAGAGATTCGTAGGAAGAAGAAAAATCTATGGGTAGCACTGTTGGAATCGAAACCGGGATCTCCGCTGGGAGTGCAGTATGCCACCACTGAGCTAATCCCTTCCACTTTTTGTAGGGTTGAGCAGAGAAAAATCTGTAGAAGAAAAAAGTACATTGACTGAACGCTGATATATTAACTGAGAAAGACAATAACTACGAGGACATTACAAAACGATATAGAGAGTGATTAGCGTGAGTAGAAATGACAGACTGAACTGGCACAGTGTTATTTACAAAATAAAGTGTACAAACTGCCCATCCACCTACATAGGAGAGACAAAGCAATATGTTTAAAACCGAATTCGTCAACAAAAATATGACGTTTAAAGAAAAAAAAAAAGACAACATAGCTCTCTCTCTCTCTCTCTCTCTCAACACACTACACAAACTGGACACACTTTTAACTTCAGTAAAACTACAATAGTTGTCAGTGAAAAGAATTCACAAAATAGAAAATTTTTAGAAATGATCCAATCAATAGAAACAGAACATCTATCGATTTTAAAACAGATATTGCTGATCTTAATGCCACATATACGAATAATGACACCGCTTGTTTTCCTTGTTTGGCAGAGTGTTTTCTTGAATACTTAGTGTGTACAAAACTGAATTGTAGAGTGTATTAGACTTGTCCAAGTGTACCGGGCTGAATGATACACTAGATCGTTTGAGTCTACTTAGCCCTTATATATACTTGTCGAAAATTTCCCCTATTTCCCCTACCAGTCTCCTAAGTATTGAAGTAGCATATCTTGATCTCCCCTAGCTTTTGGTAGGGACTCGTTACGCCTCATGTGACGTGTCGGATGCGTAACAGTTGGGCGGATCGCAAATAATTTTTTTTTGTTTTGTTTAGGCAAGATATGCTGTCAGCAATCCATTGCAATATATAAAAAAAGGTAGACAAAGACCGTTATATGCGAGATAAAAGAATGAGTGATCGAATGAAAGTTAGATGCATCCAACTAACAAACTCAGAAGATTTACAAGAGGGACACTTTATATTGCCGCGTTATCCACAAAGAAAGAAAAAATTATCCTGCGCAATTGCATAGCAAATTCATATCTAATCTGTGAATTTGATGAAGATAAAAAGGTTTAATATAATTTAGTAGAAATTGATTCACCTAAGTCTTTACTGAAATCTCGATTTCTTTCCAAGTTACTGGGTAATTTACAGGTTTACTCATGGACTGCAGTATCAAACTATATCTTCAAAGAATTTTCCATTTACGCAGTATATGATATAAATAATTGATATAATATCATATATATCGATATATATATAATAATGAACAAATAACCATTTCTAAAATAAGATTATATATGTAAAATTCCAGGATCCAATTTGTAGAAAATATAAAGTTATATTGTGGAATATCAATAGCAGGCTATAGTATGTTTAGTAGATTCGATGTTCTCTTATCCTTCTGCTCAGATTACCCCTATGAAAATAGAAGATTGTGTAGCTTGCACTCCACAGTCCCACACTCAGTTTGGTTCTAGACATTGTTTGCGCTCAACTGCCTGGAAAACCTTTACCTAAACTGTAATAACTTCTATATTGTTTCCAGCCAGATACACAACGTTTGAACAGCTATCGTTCAAAACCACGCACCCACATAGTATGCCCGCCCAACTTCTGATATTATTTCTTCAAACAATTCTAACAGCAATATAAAACAAGAAGGAATTCTAGATATAGGATGCCTGCCAGTAATTGATATTTTTTAAATAAGTTTTCTATTAAAATGTTTTTCCATTTTCTTTTATGGTTTACAATGTTCTGGATATTTATTTCATTCAGTTTAAAAAAAGAGCGAATTGAAATAATTTTGGGGCAATATAAATAATTATCCCAAATATTAAAATCTTAACAAAAATTTGAATTAAGGGTTTTATCAAACCACCCTTTGTGTTATTGTTACTTTGTGAGGACTAGGACTTTCCATTTTCTCCAGTCCTTCTAAGTCATTGTCATCTACGGGATCCTCTTTTCAAGCGAACCACTTCAGTAGTTATAAAAGGAGGTTTCTGGAGAAGTAAATATGGCGGCCAAAAGGTAAGGAGTGAGGAAGGTCATGGTGAGGGTTGGGTGGGGGTGGTTGAATGGGGGGAGCGAGGGGGGATTTTTTCTCTCGGTCTGTTAAGTACTTTTTACAGGGGAGGGGTAGCTGAATTCCTTACCGATTGCTTTCTCTCTCTCAGTTTCAAGAGAATTATATGTTGTACGTGCTAATTAATCATTTCAGTATAATGGCAGACAGATGGGAGAGCATCACCTCTGGTGATAATTACAAAAAATTTATTTCTTGTTTCCCTATCTCTTTTAGATTTAGTTAGATCTTATGTCAATCTTCTTACTGATTTTACTACAGTTGAAGAAGTATGGTAAAGATCAAGTTATTCTTTTAGCTGTGGTTGTAAATGGTGTGAGTAGAAGAAGGATGTTTTCTCCCTTAGTCTGTAAATCTATGAAGAGGGGGTGTTTTCTATGAATGGGGTAGAGGTGGGGTCTGGCTTTTTCTATTAATCGCTTTCTCTCTCTTGTTTAAAGAGAATTATATATTGTTAACATACTTATTAATAACTTCAGTGCAATGGGAGAGAATCAAATCTGGTGATAATTACAAAAAATTTATTTCTTGTTTCCCTATCTCTTTTAGATTTAGTTAGACCTTATGTCAATCTTCTTACTGATTTACTACAGTTGAAGAACTATATCAAAGATCAAGTTATTCCATTAGCGGTGGTTGTGAGAGGAGTAAGGAGATGTTTTCTCTCGTGGTCTGTAAATCTAGGAAGAGGGGTGTTATCTATAAGGGAGAGGTCTGTATTCCCTGTTTCTCTCTCTATCTGTCTCACTTGGTTGTAGGAAGAATAATATTCAGGTTTTACTGTTATGTATATGCAAATTATACTTCTTATACGACTTGTTTTCATTTGAAATGACTGTTTAAAAATACAAAATTTATATACCTTTAAAATTTGACTATGTTAGTATACACCACAGGTCTTATAACGAATATACCTTGTATGAAGGATTATTATACTTGATAAGAAATGGTTAAACATATATAAATTCAAAGGTTGCATTTTAACAACCTCGACTGTATCCAGTTATATTAGCAGTACTTGATAAAATACAATAATTCTAGCCATTGCTGTATAATCATCTCATTAAACTTATATCCTTATAAGTATAGATACTGTATACAGTATAAAGATAGTATAAAAGCTGTAAACTATCAAGAATGTGCAAGTTGTGACAATCTCTACTGCATCTATGTAATTAACATTCAATTCGATAAAATATTACCAAAGCTATAAACTAACAAGAATATAACAATCTCTTCCGCATGTAACTGCAATTAACGTTCAAACTCTGGATAAAATATTGCAAACATTATTATTACTTTCTCTTACTCCTAGTAAGAGGAAGTATTGTAATCGTGTCAAATTTTCGATATCGAGTTTTCACCGAAATATCCGTTTTGAGGTCCCCTGAGTCCAAAAAAGTGGTTTTTAGCAAATGGTCTGTGTGTGTGTGTGTGTGTGTGTGTGTGTGTGTGTGTGTGTGATGTATGTTGCAACAGCATAGCTCAAAAACGAAAAACCATAGAAAGTTGAAACTGATATTCCGTTTAGGTATCACCGTGGGATCTGACACTACCTGTCAAAATTCCTCAACCGGAAGTACCACTTTACTAGTTTGGATTTTTTACTTTTTTGCGATTTTCTCAAAAATGGCTCCGACGATTTTCTTTAAACTTCAATCATCAACCACACATACAAAGAGCTACCACTTTTATTTGAAACATTTCTCCGAGAAAATGCATTGAAGGGCACTTTTGAGGGAGAGGTGGGGTTAGGTTTTCCATCTAAAGTGCTATTTTCAGTTTTAGACAATTCTGTCATCTAATAATGTTAATTAGAATTAAATATGTTTTGAAATTCCGAGTTTGAAAAAAATCGGATAACCGGAAGCGCGTTTACTTTACCACTTTACTAAATGATTTATTCACTTTCTCGCAATTTTCTCAAAAATGGCTCCGAAGATTTTTTTGAAACAATAAAAGATGCGAAGAAAACAATGCTACAATTCCTTAGTAACAATACTACAATACTTCAAAGTAGGCGATCATGTACGGATATCCAAGTATAAAGCGCAGTTTGCCAAAGGCCTTTATGATCCTTTATGGTCTACAGAGATATTTAAAGTTGTAGAAGTTAAAAATACCGCACCAGTGACATATCATCTGCAAGATTATAAAGGACAAATAATTGCTGGAGGTTTTTATCTAGAGGAACTACAGCTAGTGAAATATCCCGACATCTATCTTGTGGAGAAGATTATGAAGCGAAAAGATGATAAAGTTTTAGTGAAATGGCTAGGTTTAGACAATTCAAACAACAGCTGGGAGAATGTGAAGAATGCACTTATATAAAGTCGGACAAGGCTAACTTCGATTCAGTTCATCATGAGACGTGCTAGAGACAAGAAGAAGAAGAAGAAACGAGTCATTCCTACTCCTAAACGGTTTGGTGGGAATTCTCCTAAATTGAGTGGTAAAGCTAAACGAATGCTAGATGGACTACCTGAATAATTTTGATCTACTCAAATTAGCTGAATTGAAGAAAATTCCCCATTTTCGAGGGGTATTCATGACTGATGAATTTCCAGTGAAACCGTGGAATAATGAGCGAGCCATTTTCAATTTGGATAGTAGTTTTGGGAGATATAACTCACTGGGTTTGTTATAAGAAGAGAGCCGGAGAGATGTTCAATTCTTCGATAGCAGTGGAGCCAATCCACCTTCTGAACTAGTCCGCTACTTAAAAGGTTGCCGTATTTCCTCGAACTGGAAGCAATATCAAAAAGTGGGCAGCAACAATTGTGGACAGCTGTGTTTACTTTACTTGCTGGATCTGCTATAAAAGGAAGGATTATAGCTGAGTGTATTCATTTGGTCGCCAGATGGGCGATGGGATACAGCGATGGGTTTGGACTTTAGGAGAGTGAATAAAAGGACAACTGCAGAGAAGAAATCCATCATTCCAGTGAGAACAGTTGACGAGAGAACTTCGTTAACCAACAGCAAAATTCGCTTTCTTCAAGCGGCAGGTTACTACGTGTTATCATCAATATGGAAGTGTTAGATTTGGAAGAAAGACGTCTGTTCGACAATTCAATTGAATGTATAGAATTGCATTCACACCACCCTTATGCATCATCAAAACTGTTGCCTGGTGATGAAATACGTATTAATGTACAACATCAAGATCTATATACGCTGCCCAGTCAAAGTTTACTCTATTTGGAGGGCAGGTTTTAAAAGAAGACGGTTCAGCAATACCAACTTCATCAAAATTAACGAATACTGCATTCGCATTTCTATTTGATGAAATAAGATATGAACTGAGTGGAGTTGAAATAGATCGTGTAAGAAATCCAGGAATTGCTTGCACACTTAAAGGCTTGGTTTCACTTAAGGGCGGTTGTCAATACATAGAAAACTGGGGCTGGTGCTATTCTCGGAGTGATACGCTGAACATCACTTCAAATGAGGGATACTTTAATCTATGCATTCCTCTGTCATCACTACTGAGATTTTGCGAAGACTGTCAGAAGATTGGAATCAATGTTGAACAAGAATTGATACTCGTTAGAAGCAGAGAAGATGGAAATGCTTACAAATTCAACCAACAGAGAGCTGAAGATGCGGTGGAAAACTGTAAAATAGAAGTGGTGAAACTATGTTGGAAGCTGCCCTACGTCACCGTCAACGAACATCAGAGATTAGCTCTTATGCGTCATCTCAAATCTGAAAAGGTATTTTCACTAAGTTTTAGGAGTGGGAACTATATCATTGCACACTATTGCCAGCAACTCAAAGGCAAATCAGGTCGGTGAAAACATCAAGTCAGCTGGAAAAGCCGCGCTACCTCGTTTTAGCTTTTCAAACTGAACGAGCAAATAATGTGGAAAGTAATGCTAGTCATTTTGACCATTGTAATGTGCCAAATATAAAACTTTATTTAAATTGTAAAGCTTTTCCATACGATGATTTGAACATAGATTTCTCAGCTAATCGTTATGCACTATTGTATCACATGTACGCTTCTTTTCAAATGTCATATTATGGGGAACAAATGAAACCTCTAACTTCTTGGCGAAATTTTAAAGAGAAAACACCCTTAATTGTAATAGATTGTTCTAAACAGTCTGAATCTATCAAAACGGGCCCAGTTGATGTAAGATTAGAATTTTAATAAAAAAATCCGTTCCCGCCCAACACAACGGCATATTGTCTTATTATCCATGATAAGGTGGTAAAATATAACCCTCTAACTGGTATGGTATAAGAAGATGTGAATTGTTGGCTCAGTGTTCAGTATGGCTCAGACAGGCGTACTGATTGCTGGCTTCCAGTGCTTTGTGGATAGTGTAGGAGGTTATATTGTTAAAGAGCTTTCACTTTTTGATTATAACTATCAAACAGTTCGGCACTGGATATTCAAACCGCCATTACAACTTAAACAAACAGATATTATTGGTTAGAAAATTATTATTATAAAATTAGATGAGATAATGGGGAAGTTGATTAGAGATATTTTCAAATGTATTGATTGTAACTATAAATTGTTAATTTAAACTATGTATTTGTTAAGGGTTATGATAAGAAAAGATTTCTCTTGCAAAATTTGTACAATTGCTGTGTAATTAACTTGGGAGAGTATGGTTGTCCGAAACTTGATTCACTTCAAGCAGTAAAAAAAGGCAACCACTGTATTAAACATAACACATGTACGTAGAGAGAAATGTACGGTATCGAATTCAAGTCATCAACAATTGGCTAAATAGTAAGTTTGGTTGGAATGATACAGAAACATTTTTGCCTTGATGTGTGCCTGTGTGAATGTGGTCACTGGCGATGCATTAAATTGCACGCAAACATTGAATGTTGGTCACTACATTCGGTAGAAATATCCGTAAACCTGACTGCTGGTCAATGGCGAGGTTCTAAAAAAAACCGTAAACCTTGATTGAATTGTACATGTTTGAATGTGTAATCAAGGCAAATGAACAACTTGGAAAAATTAAATTCGATAGTGAACATTTCTCTGCCTACTTGTTTTTTCCCTAGGCTGGCCTTAATCTTAACTTTAGGCCTGCCCCCATAGACCCCGGCTCTGACCCCAGTCGGAGTTTTGGATCCGTCTGTATACCAGATCGAGTTACCAACAGGGGTGGGTCACAGTCCCATTCGCCTCTGCTCGGTATAACAATATGGAAGTTCCTTTCGAAATGATACCTAGGAACCATCCTATCAGTTAGCATCCCAAAAAGATGGTCAGCCTTGATTTCCTCAATCAACCTCTGGTTATTGCGATCGTGCCTAGAGGTGATGGGAGGCGGCCCCTCCAGGAGCCTATGTTTTCCCATTCTGGCTTTGCCTTGAACGAGAATGTGTGGTGGTGGTAAATTGAGGAGGACTTCCAGCGCCGCAGTCGGGGGGGTTTTCATGGCCCCCATGGAACCCAGGCATGCTCGCCTTTGGATCCCACCAAGCCTTTCCGTGACCATGGATCTGATGATCCTAGTATAGATCCAAAGTGTCAAACTTGGGCGCAAGCCCCAGTTTCTCCCATAAAGCCGTCTGTACCTACTGAATGAATCCACATCAGAGGGGACAGAACCCCTCCCTGTGGACACCCCCTCCCTACTTTTACCCTAAGGGTGGTCTGACCTATTGTAGAAATGTTATTCGATTACTTAGGCCAGACTCCATCCAGCCGCATAACGCTGCTGGTACTCCTCTTTTGTTGACCGAGGTTCGCGAGACATTATTGAATGCGCCCTCAATGTCCAAGAAGGTGGCTACCGCAATTTCCTTATCCTCCAAGGATTTTGATAGCAGCCTGTTAAGATCATCCAGTGCGGCCGCAGCCCGACCTGCCTGGTTGATAACGTATTGGCGGGCACTTAGGGGGTTTACACACAAGACCTCATCCCTAATGTATCTGTCCACCACCTTTCCATGCTTTGCTTAGGAAGAGGATAGGCTATCGGTCTATACGAGCCTGACGTAAGATCAGACACTCTTTCCCAACTTGGAGGTAGAGCATCTTGACATACGCCACGGTACCGGTGTATATCTTCGGGCTTACATGCCCTAAGATTCTACACAGGTATGGTAAAGACTTCTATTCCTTTTGTAAGAGGACCGGGTAAATCCCATCCGTCCCAGGGGATTTAAAAGGTTGGGATTTTTTGATGGCCCACCTGACCTTGTTTGGCCTTGTAATGAGAGTGGCGAGTTTCCAGTCCTCTGGGGATGGTCTAATGTCTTTCCTCAGGGACCCCCGCCACCTCTGGGCCTACAAGTCATTAAGTATTAAGGCTGTTGGAAAAAAAAATATAATATAATAAACTATTTCCTGGATCACTCATTTCTTAATAGGATTATTTTACTTTCATTATACTATATACTTACATTTTTCTTAATAGGATGAAGTATACAAAACATGCTAAGAACGCCTGTGGTAACATATTCAGACAGGCAAGATATGTTTATTTGAGTACAACGTTTAATAAACAAAATAATAAAAAGCGATTAAGATAAGAATAGATATTTTTTTTTTGCTAATTAGGACAAAGGTTAATTTCAAAAGTTGATGCAATAACTAACCTGTTGTGGTAGGAGAAAATAGATAGTGTTTTTCTTATTAATAAATTATTCATAAAATCGATATTAATCAATGTGGATAATCGATATTTGTAATCGATATATTGCGATTGGCAGTGAAAGACTATAGGCTCTGTCTGAAGGAATTGTCTAGAAGGCAGTGGTAATAAATCAATATGTATATTTTCCTAATAAATATGTAATAAATCAATATGTATAAATCAGTATGCATCAATAGGTAATAGATCAATATTTATATGTTCCTATCTGAACAGGAATTGTCTAGAAGGCAGTGGTAATAAATCAATTTGTATATTTTTAATCAATAAGGCAGTGGCAATGCTGTTGCTGTGTGACGTCATACGGATCATATATTGAAAAGGCAGTGGTGTTGTTATACAATATAATAAAATCGATATTTCTAATCAATAAGGCAGCGCCAGATATGCGCATGCCCGAAACTAGCAATGATGTCATAGGAGTCGGGATAAAGGTTACTATGGTAGATTCTATTGCCAGGTGCAGTTCAGTTCTTTGTAAGTTGTGTTAAGAAGAGTGAAATATCAGCAGTAACAGGGAGCTGGAAGGGGTAAGTCAATGTCAATCTTTTTTTTAGGGTGATGGACCTCCAACCTAAAGATTGTAGAATCGAATCCCAGTTAATAATTTAAAGTTTTTTCTTATTAAAATAAAATAAAAAATACCCCTCCAGCCCAGAGTAAGGTGAGGGGTGGTGTTAAGCTCCGCCATCTTGTTGTGGGGATGGGCTTTCAGGGTGGAGATGGAAAGATAATGCAGTCATCGGTTTGGATGCTAGGTTAAGGAGTGGGACGAGAAAATAAGGTCATCGTATTGGATGTAGATTAAGGAGTGGGGGATGAGAAAAATGGAGTCATCGGATTGGATGTTACTTTAAGGGGTGGGGTTAATGGATTGGATGTTAGGTTAAGGAGTGGGGGGGAGAAAATAGGTTCATCGATTTGGATGATTAGTTAAGGGAGGGGGTAACTGGGTGTGGGTTAGGGCTTGTGGAAATCGATAATTGGTCGGTGGTGGGGGTAAATGGGCATGGCTAAGTGCTCGTCGAGTTCGATGATTGATCAGTGGGAGAGGAGTGAGGGAATGGGCGTGGCTTAGGGAGGGGGTGGGTAGGGTTAAGGCCATAACCTAAGGTGGCCGGGGGTGAGGGGAAGTTGCCCCGCAAAAAAGTGTGCCAGAACCGCCATTTTCCCTCTACTATCTTCTAATCAGACAATCCGCTTTCAGCTATTTTAATTGGGCTATAGTTCAGAAACGATTATTCTATCGGAAGGTTCTATTAGCTACTAATTATACCATTACCTGTGTCATTAACACAACCTCACACTATTGCCCACTCTAATCACTCCGAAGGGTAATCTAAAATGTCTTTGAAAAACTTAAGCATTAACATGAGAAGGGCGTCGACAATTTCAGCTCCCTCCATAATGCTGCTAAATAAATTAATAAATCTGCAGTTGACAGGTGTCCTTTATTCTGACTCGATCTTAAGACAGAAATGTTTCTCTACAGTGAAACTTCAAAATCATCTTGTTTGCGCTATCGGAAATCGAAACTTTTAAGAGGAAATGTGCTGCACTATTGTTCGCTAATAAGTTTGACTTAAAATTTAGTCATACTGTTGGCGGAGGCCATCCTGCAAGAATCGAATCCTGAATTGCTCCATTGAAGATGCGAACATTAGGTTGCGACACTACATTTGAGTTCTGTTTAGATTGAATCATTGATATTTGGTATTTCTTCGATTTATTTACTCATATTTCTCAGCATCACAACATTTTCTTCTTCCTTCATTTTCTTCTTCATTCAAAAGTTTATCTTTGATGACATCCTGTCACAGTTTTTCTTTGGTTTGCCACCTCATTCTAACAACATGTTCTCAATCTTTAAAAATATATATTCATCATTAAAGAATCTGCCATATTTGCATTGCCTTCATGGACTGTTCTGGAATATTAAATCGCAAACAAAATTTAGTCCATCTCTTTCTTTTTATGCATTCTTCTAGTGATTAAGCGTTTTCTTTTTGTGTATTCATCCGCCAACTCAAGACCATTAATTCTGTGAATGAGGATTTGAATATCTGCACTTCAGGGTTGTACTTGGACTTATGGGTGCTAAGGATACAGTCTTTATTTCAGACGGACCAAATGCCAAATGCATCAGAGATATTTTCCATGACAGCCTGCTTCTTTTGTTCGTCATCGACCGGTTTCTGACGTTCGTTCATTATCAGGATGTTTTGCTAAAACAGTACGACAATACAGGCTTGCACAGAGCGTATACATTCATATCAGTTTACGTATACACTCATGTATAAAACTCAGTGTGCATAAACTAATTTCGCTCTGTGCAAGCCTGTATTGTCGTACTGTTTTAACAAACATCCTGATGATAGATGAACGCTGGAAAACCGGTCGGTGACCACAAAAAGAAGCAGGCTATCATAGAAAATATTTCTGATGCTTTCGAAGCTCTGCGGACCCAACCCAACCACAACGAAATGCTAAATGCATTGACAAAAAAATTAATCTCATTATGGGACATGATGTTATATCTTGTTTCCCATTTCATTATAACCTTACATTATCTGTTTTCGAACTATATAGACATGATTATAATGTTTCAGTAATATTTCAGGGAAAGCACTGCTTCATGATCTATTCTGGAATATTGATTCCAAAAAAAAAAAAAAATCAGTCCAGTAAACAATGTTTTGATATACCCAAGTATTATTTCATTGAACAGATTTTTTTGTTGACTAAGAACAAGTGTTAAATAATTTGAGCTAAGCGGTTTGTTGGAAACGATCTAATTTTGTGTTTTAATCGTCTTTGGGGAGTGCTATCATCCCTAGGCTATCCGAAGCCTCTCTGGGCACATTTGCATATTCCAAATTTCAGAGCTTTCTCTGTGCACTTCCAGCCTCCAGTGTTCTCTCGTTTTAGACAACATTGCCCTTTACCAGCCTCCAAGGAAGCGAAAATCTAACGCTTTAGAGCGGCTCCAAGGAAGAGAAAATCTAACGGCAGCACTGCTGGATTCCAACCCGGCAACTCCGCGTTGCTATTCCAGTGCGCTACCATTTAACTAAATTCGCCCCTTAAAAAGCACCAAACTAGCTGACGGAAATATCAGTATCTACATAGAAAAAAAAAAGAGTCGATAATAACTTCAATAACTGAAAAAGTATATTAAAAGTTAATTCATGTAAACATAATGTTAGCATTGAAAACAAAGAAAAATAAAAAGGTTGAAATGTTTTTTAAATGATATGTATGGTAAACATAAATTATTTAAAATTCATGCGATAAATCAATGAGTTTTGTGCATATTATAAAGTGAACGTGACTCGCGTTATTGGATTGTAGTAAAAACATGGGCCGTATGCAAATGTTTACAACATGTGTTACAGATTGGGTAAAGTTATATGCAAATCTGTTCTTGTTTACCCCAATCCCCAGTCCCTTAAACTTTCCTACTAATATGGGTCTTGATACTTTAGCAGTAAAAAAAAAAAAAAAAAATAACAAAATACTTGTGTCACAAAGTTAAAGACAGTGGGGAGGAAGTGTTACCAGAAATCGATTAAAGATTTCCTGCAATTAACATATATGAGGATTCCCCTTAATTTCAGTGCAATCAGAGATATAAAAGCTTCCCTGAAGTTATCTATTTTAAAAGGTTTAAAAGGGAGATTTTTTGTTTTTTTTTTATGTTGGATTCAGAAATGCTAAACATTCTATGCAGCTGATTTCAGCTGATACTGTAATCACCCATGTGATTTATCTCTTTACAGTGTGAAAAAAAAAAAACAAGATTTGTTGAGCATTCTCATTTGTCACGCGGTAAAACGGTGTTACAACATTGTCAGCGTTTGTCCCCTCTTCTCTTTTCCTTGTAACACAATGTAGAGTTTTATCCTTGTTATATCATCATAATTACTTGTGGGTTTTTTTTATCAGAGATATTGTTCGATGATTTAATAATTATTTCAAAGAAACATATCAACTGTATTTGTGTTAAACATCTGTAGCGTAGATATGATTGATTGGCCAATGGACATAATCAGTTCTTACATAGTTCTGAACGCAAACGTAATTAATTTGTGTTTTAGAAAATTTGAATAAAAGGCTGTTTTGTCACCCAAACTCTTTTAAAGAAAGAATAACTTAAGCAAAACTTACACAAATACTTGCTTTTTGTAATTATGTCAATAATAAGGCGAATATATAATCAGGGGTCAGTCTGATCTTAAACATATCGATCTGCTGGCTAAAGAGGCTGCCCGGCAGCAGTGGTGAAGTTATGAACATGGTTATGAAGATCTGAAGGGCTCTAAAATTGCAAAACAACCTTGGTTTAGGGAGCGATGAGTAAATAAGAGGATAGTGACAATCATATGTCGGAAGTGGGCCAGTCTTATAATCAGTGAATCATACCTCAATGCATACCAGAATGCACCAAAGGTCCTTCTCCTTGCAATGTGTAATTGCAATGTTAAAGGAGGACTTTAACCATAAAGTTATGTCCAAATTACTTACAAAAAAGAAAGAATTTGTTTGATCTGCTATTTAGATACTTAGAGGCACTCTTCCGCTTCGAAGACGTTCTGTTTTCTATAAATATTACCTCCTTGATTGAAGATACCCTTATATCTGGAAGAATGGAGAATGAAGAAGGGGAAGAGGGTGCAGGAGTCTTATAGAAGGGACATGTTAAGACAGGGCTGGTTTTTTTCCACCAACATATTGACAGTTGGAGGCAATTAGAAAGCCAAAGGTAGTTAGTTAATAATGTCAATATGTTGGTTATATCCAGCCCTCAAAGACAAAATAACTGGTTAATGCAAAAACAGACAAAACCACAAAATTAATAAATAAATACCTTCTTGATTGCCTATGCTAGTCATAAATGTCTGCGACTTTTACGAGTTAATGATGTGTGACGAGGCGTGTAAACGAGTAGAATACTAAAGAAAATATAGCATTGTAAAGATAATTGCATCATATATATTCACAAGTCAAGTCACATATCTCACAGTGAATGGATGTATGGCAAAATGCTAATGCAGAAACTTAAGTGGTCGAATTGCGACCATATCAGTTGTTTGTTATAAAACTAATGTTACCCACATATTGCAATAGGCTTCTTATAGATAGTGTTGACTTAATTGCTAAATCAACACTTGCAAAAGAATAGGGTGGGTAGAACTAGCTGTAGAAGTAGTAAGAAAGGGGCACGTGATGGCTATGGTAGGTATTGGGCTTAATTCTACCCTCTCACTGCCTTTTTGCTAAAATTGAAGCGTCGTATAGCTCTGGGAAACAATTAATTTTTGTTTCTCTTCTTTCTCTGAGAAGTGGGGAGAGCTATATTCTGCTCAGAAGGGATCCATCATCTATAATAAACAGTTTTCCTCATTCTCAGTTTCTACTGCCTCTCATAAAAAAAAGGTACAGAATAAACTAATAATGCGGTAACTGATTGTATGTGAAGAAGGCAGGGGAAGCGCTTCATTCAGTGTACTACTAGCGGAAATGCTCCTTTTCAACGATTATCAATTATGGGGTGGGGTGAGATAAGTTTGGAGGCCCGCACGGAGTTAATTGTTGTTGAAAATCGTGTAATGACCCCTGCTAGGTATGTTGCAGGAAGTTCTTCTAGAGGCAGTCATACCGTTTATTCCATTATAGGGGACAGTTTCAGGCTAAGGAATGAAAACGCTAGACACTCAAGTAGAGTTGTCACCCGCTTCTTGGAAGAAGTCGGTATACATGTGATCAATTGGCCTGCACGTTCTCTTTATATGAATCCGAGAGGCGATGAAAGGGTACCTCAGAATGAGGTGCAAGGGAGAATGGGTGAGACCTTTCGGGGGGATCAACTAGGATCGAGAATGAGACTTGGCGAGTGAACCGATTTCTGCTATCCAAACTTGATTAGACGAGCAAGAAATGGGGATTCGAGAGAGATTATGAGATCACTATTGGTAGTACAGGGGATGATAACCTCACGAGGCCAACGGAGCCGGGCAGCGGTATTATTCGCTGCTATTCAGACGGCTCTAGGCAGGAGGGTACTGGCCTGTCAGGGGCGGGAGCATGGTTTCAGGTGTTGGATAGAGAGAGTTCGGTGGCCTCACGAGTTTGGTGGTTTGGCCACGGTTTTCCAGTCTGAGGTGGTGGGCAATATTGAATGCTGCCGCCTTGTGGGGGAGTGGCAGGGAGTGTTCAAGGAAGTGCGGATTTTCTCGGATAGCCAGGCCGCACTAAGGGCTTTGAGTAAGCCTTGGTGGAGTTCGAAATTAGTGGGAGAATGTTGGAGAAGGCTTAATGCTTTAGCTCGGAGGGGTACGGTGCGCCTCTATTGGATACCCGGACATGCGGGAATAGAGGGCAATGAGAGGGCAGATCAGTTGGCCAAGGAGGGATCATCACAACCATTCTGTGGTCCTGAACAAGCCCTGGCCGTCACAAAGACGTTTCGCGACAAACAGATTAGACTCTGGGAGACGAGAGTTTTGGAGAAACGCTGGGAGGACATGCAGGGGTGCCTCCAAGCCAAAGGATTTATAAAGACAAGTAAGCAGGGAACTTCGGAGTATCTCCTGTCCCTTAGTCGGACGGGTCTGAGGACTTTGGTAGGGATAGTGACGGGACACACTTGGGTGTCCAGTCACTTATTTAACATAAGGAGGACGCTTAGTCCCATTTGTCAGAACTGCGATGACGGAGTTAGGGAAACTACTTAATGTCAGTGTCCCCGTTTCGCTGGAACTAGGTTTCGCGTATTTGGGAGGGCACCACTCTCGCAGGATTGCCTGGGCGAGTTGGAGTTTAGGGAAATGCTTGGGATATTGTAGATTAACCGGTAAGCTACCAGGGGAGATCAATTAAGGGAACATGGGGGGTATCGGGGGGATAAAGGCCACATAGGCTTAGGTCCCGCGCCATTAGGCACCCGATCAATAATAATAATATATGAATCCGATAGAACATCTATGGGTACGGTGACCATATTCCTAACAGAGAAATCGGGGCAAGTTGGTAACATTTTTCAAAAGTAGTTCCTAAACGCATACTCATAACATAAGGCGTAAGCATAAGTAAGAACAAACATATTCCAAGATCTTATGGCCGGCCCCCACAAAGGCAACAACAAGCAGTTTATTCAGATACTCTCAGTAAAATTAAATATATATGTAAAGATTTCGATATTTTTTACTTTACTGTACAAATTTTATCCATTAGTCGGACAATTCGTGATATTTTGGTCGTTATTCGGGACGCCATTACACATCCCTTAAAATCGGCACTGTCCCGATTTTTTCGGGACACATGGTCACCGTATCTATGGAACAAGCATAAGAGACGTGTTTAGAGTTCGTGATCAGCTTCCAATTACTCTGCAACAGCTCCGCATTAACTTACAAGAGGAATGGGATGCCGTTCAACAAGAGACCATTCAAAACTTGATTGCCTCAATACCTCGCCGTATCAGGGCAGTTAATTCTAAAAAATTAACACTGCAAGGTATTATTTAGGTTAGTGAATTATATTAAAAAATAGTTTGTTTCAATTAATGTTATTTAGAACCCGAAATAATCAAGCCATGCTACGACGTATAAAATCATAGATACTATCCAGCATTGCGAAACCACTTATTGGGTTTTATTCAATATATGTTATTTATTAATGAAAAAACTAAGGGTTCCATTTCTTTTTGTGACTGAGTGTACTATATGACTGCTTCAGATGATTCATACATAACTATGTCGTAGATAAGCGTTGCAGCTGGAAATCCCAGACTTCCTGCATACATTAACACAATAGTAAATATATAAAAGTATATCTTAACCTACAGCTTAGGCATTTCCTGTATGTAATTTAAAATGCTCTGGTGACGGAATTATTTTGTAAACAGTTCTACAATCGATTTTCTCGTATAATACAGGATATCCTCATAAATCTTTAACTTGAAGACAAAAAGTAATTTTCAAAAATTTTTTTTTTGTGACATCCTTAAAATTATCTGAATATTGCCTTGCAACATTCATTTAGCTTTAAAAAAATTGCTCCCACCCTCTCTGTATGTGAATTTCCACTCTATTATTCTGAAGTATCATAAAAATTGACCCATGTTTGATAAAAAGCACCCCTTTTTGATTAGCATTTGATACAAGTTTAGCAACCTCTATTTAGAATGGATTACTGACTGGGACAATATAATTTTCAGAATCCCTAGACAAAAACAAGCAAGTTTCTCCGAATAAATACAATCCTTAAATTTTTTAGATTGCTTCTCGCTGTTCTGAATTCGTCGTTTAACTAACTTATTCTGAGGCAGAGATAAAAAACAAAGACACATCCTTAAATATAGAATCATTTTATTCTGAGAAAGAACCATTAATAAACAGGAGTTTTTATTTCTGCACAACAGTTTAGAATAAATAAATAAATAAATAAAAATTTAAATTTAAAAAATACAACGCATACGCATTTGTCACGGCCGTGGACTTTGATTCATTGATTTCAAATTGATTGTGTCAAAGATCACCGATTGTACGAGTATTATCAGGTTGATAAGGCTTTGGGCGTTGATACCAGACTGGAAGTTAATAATTTTGTATCTTTTAAATAAATCTCACTATGCAACTCCCGCTCAGTGAAAACACTGGGAGGGGAGGTGCCAGAGAGTGGGGATTCTCACTAGCCTTGTGCTTCTTACTTTTTCAAATATTTATTCATCAGCTCTCTCGGAGGGCAACTGTTCTCCTACATTCTTTAACACAGTTGTTACAGATCACTTATTAACTATTAAGATCTGGTGTGCTATCTTGGGCACAGATCATACAACAAACGACTCATCTGGAACTCACACACAAGACTTAGAAGATAAGCAATGACTAAACATGCAAAACTTCTTAGAAAACTATCTAAATTAGTCAAGTAACTGATAAAAACTATGTGGGAATTATAGCATATCTATAAACGTATTAAATATACAGATTTTCCAATCCAAACTACTTCGACAAATAGTTGATGCTCCGAACTATGTCACAAACCTCACTTCCCATAACGATCACAACATCCCTTACGGCCAACAACTCGACGAGATAAAAAAAATATCTCAATTAACACACCGCTCTTTCTCATTGCTCGAATCCAATAATACATTCTCAAGTCTCGACTAATATCCCTGATAGTTCTCTATTTTGTCTTAATCTCTAGTGGCTCCGCGATTTCGTTAAGAATTGATCATATTCTTCGGCATCCCATAGTGAGTGCTACCATTTCCTTTCCTCGTGTTCTTCACTTCAAGATATTATCACATCCTATTTACTTATTATATAAATACATGATTATACAGATTTCTAATACAAATTATACAAATTTCTAAATAAATAACTTATTCCACAACATTATAAAGCTTTTTCCTTCGTATATTCGCTAATAAGATACCATTATTTGTGGACCATATTTTCCAAAAAGGTCTACCGAAAATTTCTCCTTTATACCCAGCAGTAGTAGTATATTTCCAACTTTTTTAAACCAAATAAAATTATATTGTAAAATACTGTGAACGTTTTCTTGAGTTGGTGAATTCTTGAAATAATAAATCGAGTTTTGAACAAATTTCTAGTCTTAGATGTGGTCCATAATAAAATGATGTAATTGTACGATAAGAACAATAATTGTAAGAACAGAATTACTTTTTAAAGTATTGTAAATATTAAAATTTTTGAACAATTGTGTGATGGATGCAAAACATTAAAATATATTAATTTATAAATAAATCAAAATTATCAAAATATGTGACATACCCTTGCAAAAGGGACAAGCCAGGTATATGGAAACAGTTACTGGAAAAATTTAAGAACAATTATGGCATTGAACTACTCCTCACAGGGGAGGCACTAAACGGACAAAAGAGAAACATTCTTTGCAGGACAGACTTGTGCTAGAAATCAAGGTGGAAACATCAGAGCTATACCAGTCTTAAGTTATATGAAATTATTATAAGCTTATACTGTGATATTCAAAGTACTTAATTTCTCTTAGAGAATATATTTAATTTAATCTACCAGTGTGTTCTTAATTATTCTTATACTTCTATCTCTATCTCAAACAACCATACAAGCCCTTTCAGGAAAACGCTCGCGCTACTTACTACAAATACACACACATCACACCATAACATTACAATTGTATTAAAACGATTATCGATAGTTTCCATATAATGCCATTCATGCAGAAAACAAATATTGATATCTTATTTCAGCGCCTACTAAACTAAACTTCGCTAAAATATTTCTTTACGACAATATATTTCGTATAGATTTTATCTAAAGGAGGATGTCCTCCTAAATAGGATTCATTGTGCTGTAAAGACCTTTCATTGACTAATACTTGTTTCATTGACCTTTCATAATACTTGTTTTGCTTTAAGATGAGTATTAACGAAGATAATGGTTTGGATTAGAAGTGTATCTTTGGAAATGCTTCGGTAAATTAGCAGATATTTATGGATTTAAAAAATCTACGGTATTATTCTTATTAAGAAAGAACATCCGCCTATTTCCAGCCCCCCCCCCCCCACTACTATTCAGCTAAAAACAGGGCTTAGATCTAAGCTTTATTATCAAAATCAACTTTTTCCATTAGTTGCACTTTAGAAAGTCTATATTACAACAAACACACACATAAAAAAAAGGAAGGAATCCTAAAAGAAGCCGTCAGTAGTCTTCAAGTGTTCCCAAACTTCATGGTACTTCATCCATCCGTAGAAGATTTAAGTTGACTTTCACTCTTAATGCAAATTGTTCACTGTTTACACCCGGGCCTTACTTAATTGAGTAAATATTTACTTTACCTTAATTCATTATCACCAACTCGTGTCAGGCAAATGAGAGCTTGTCTGCTAAGTTAGCATATCTTACATATTTAACTTTAAAATATAATACTAATCACCAATTGATATTTAACTTAAGATTTAATTATTTAATTTATTAGTTATCAGAGAAGCAGTGATTTTTTTCCCTATTTTGAAAGTTCATGTAATAGCAGATTTACTGCTTTGGTAACACTCTTGACACTAGCAACCGGAAGTGTGCTTGATGTTTTGTTTCTTTTTCGCAATTTTCGATTTTGGAACTTTTTCAACATATCTCAACGATTTTCTTTAACTTGCCATACTAACTACACTCATATAGGGGGGCACCCTTATCTGTTTTATTTGGAACATCTTTCAGGAAAATGTATTTTTTGGGAAAGCGGTGAATCTTAGACTTCTAAAGTACGATCAGAAAACAGTATGATTCTACATGTAATATAATTATTCGGAGTTGAATTAAATATTTTAGATAAGTACCGTGTTTTCTGAAACCCAGCTGATATGGGGGAAGCTTTTTTTATTCTTCCAGCCACCAATTTAAACCTTAGCTTTATCATTCTTTCATATGTTTTACACACACATGAAGATACAGCAATTGGCCGGTAAGATAAGAATGAGTTGGGATGTTTTCCCATTTTAAGGAGCGGGATTATTACGTATATTCTCCAACCCTCCATTATTGAATCGCTGTCCCATATTTCAGTAAAAAAATTAAATAAAACCTTAAGAGCTAGATGGGGCAGATTTCGTGGCATTGGATAATGAATCTTATCCCAGCCAGGTGATGTATTCATTCCCTTCTTTATCGCATTCGTTAATTCCCATAACTGAAATGGTCGATTTACCAAGTCCATCCTTAACCCTTTAAAAAAAAAAGTCGACTACAGAAGTGAGACTTCACAGAATTATACTTCAGTTTTTCGCGATTTTCTTGACAGAGGCTCTAAAGAGTTTCATTAATCTTGATACCCATTCATTATATGTACTGGGGGAATATGCACTGCGATCTAAAAGATCTTTTGTGTCCCCAGAGCGTTCTCAGTGCATTGCTGGTCTCCGATCAGTGTCTCTAGCTACACCCAACACTGGTCCGCAAGGGGTATCTGTTGCATGCAGTTATTTGGGATTTGCGCCCCCACGAGTTACCACAGCTCTTTTTCAGAACAGTACACAATCCATTTAAACTACATACACTCCATACTTTACAGACAAGAACAAACAAGTACACAAACTTGGGTCTCCGTCCCTAGTTAATTGGCGAAAGCCAAAGGAGAAGGAAGGGATTAGCTCAGTGGTAGTGCGCGGGACTAGCAACTCGGAGGTCCCGGGTTCGAATCCAGCACACTGCCCTTAGATTTTCTCTTCCTAGGAGCCTCTACAACTCACTGCCCGGTGATAGGCAGTGTTCTCTTCTCTGTAGCTAGCGAACGCTGCTTGGAGGCT
Source organism: Triatoma infestans (assembly GCA_011037195.1). Taxonomy (NCBI): domain Eukaryota; kingdom Metazoa; phylum Arthropoda; class Insecta; order Hemiptera; family Reduviidae; genus Triatoma; species Triatoma infestans. The sequence continues at coordinate 107,831 of JAAEAF010013673.1, forward strand.
GGCTGTGCATTGGAGAAGGCTCCGGGGGGGGGGCACGATAGAGCTTTCAGGTCACAGTGCAATAATCCCCTATAACAATCCACAATCTACACCCAATACTGCCCATCCTCGGACAGTGAGCTGTAGAGGCTACTAGGAAGAGAAAATCTATGGGCAGCAGGCTGGATTCGAACCCAGAATCTCCGCGTTGCTAGTCCACGCGCTACCACTGAGCTAATACCTTCCCTTTTTCATTACATCATTACATTTTATTTACATGCATTACCTTTTAAAAAAAAGGAATTTTTGGATTTTTTCGAAGAAGCTGAGTTGTTAGTATTCCCTGTTTACTTTCCCCTACAGTTTGAGGTCCCCTGGGTCGGAAAAATAGTTTTTAGAAATTGGCTATGTTTATGTGTGACGTCAGCATAACTCAAAAACGGGAAAATCGTAGAAAGTTAAAACTTGTTATTAGTTTAAGTGCTTGGCATGGATCCTGGCAAAAAGGTTTTGATGAAAATCAGTTAACCGGAAGTAACACTTTAAACGCATTTTTTTTTTTTTTTTTCAGTTTTCTTCGATTTTCTCCATGAGCATACCAAGGAATTTCGTTAAACTTGGAATACTAACGATATATACAGTGATCAATCATTTTTGTTTTAAATTTTTAAATTTGAATTAAAATTAAAATTAAATTTAAATTCCCCCATTGATAACTAATCATTGAATAAAAATTATAATAAAATATTGAAGACAATTTATTAATAATAACTATGAAATTTGTAGAAAGAGAGAGTCGTGTGAGTGTTTCACATCAGATTTTCTTTTTAAATGTTTTTTTCTTTTACTTTCTCTTACTCCTAGTAAGAGGAAGTATTGTAATCGTGTCAAATTTTCGATATCGAGTTTTCACCGGAAATATCCGTTTTGGGGTCCCCTGAGTCCCAAAAGTGGTTTTTTTAGCAAATGGTCTCTGTGTGTGTGTGTGTGTGTGTGTGTGTATTTGTGTGTTTTTTTTCAAGTAACTCTTATGGGAAGGAGTTTATTTACAGCATGCTCCGTAATACATACATTACATGCATTGAATATAACTTCAGAAATACAAAATTTACAAACTAATAATAACAAATATATAATATGCATAATGATATATTTTAATCAAGAAAATAGATAAAATAAAATTATGAATGAATAATAATACAAATACATAATGAAACTTGTGAAAATTATAGATCTTAGTAAAATAGAACACCAACGAAATACCAAGAAACTAACTAACAAATCAAAATTCATTAAATTAATAAAATTAGAAAATTGCTAATACGAGATCTTTAAGTTGTGTAGGCCACAGTAAACCATGCAGAAGCACTTCCCGAATTAATGGAGCTCTTATATGATCGAGTAGAGGGCAGTACAGAATGATGTGTTCAACATTTTGTGGATTGTCAGCGCAAATACATGTAGGGTCAGCTATAATGTGGAAACGATGTAGATATGATTTCATTCGTCCATGACCGCTTAAAATCTGGGTTACTTTATAAGTCAACTTCAGATCGGTGCGTTATCATGCTGAGACAGTCGAAAAGAAAGTTTTGTAGTTGCCCCTTTGTGCAGTTCACCCATTCTTGGTTCCACTCATCTTCATACAACAGTTTGAAGTGTCGCTTCAGAAAAGAAGATGGCATTCGATCATATACAATTTGGCAAGGTTGACGATTTTGCAGCTTCTTTTGCAAACTGATCGGCTTTTTCATTGCCTTCCAAACCTCTGTGAGCTCTTACCCAAGCAAAATGGACGACCCAGCCCAATTCTTCACTCAAATGCCATAATTTTTCCCTAGCCTCTTCAATAAGCGGTAGATGGTTGTTTCTGTTCCTTAAGCAGTCAAGAGTAACCTGTCATGCAGTCAAGAGCAAAGAGTCATTATACATGCCGTCCTGCCCTGTGGTTGCAACTCCTCAATAGTAGCTAAAGCTTTAACTATTGCCATTCCCCCACCTGATTGTTAGAACAATGGCTGCAAGTTTGTATCTGACGACCAGAAGTGCCTGATATGAAAGAATCAGAAAGTTCCTGAAAAATTAAGGCGAGAATGTCTCTAGTGAGTCATACTATTGGTTGATTTACTAATGACCTCACCATTTTATGTCGAGTATTGTCTGAAGTGGCGTCATCCTTGTCAAAAAAAGCTTTTAATCAGTACCCTAAGAGTCTCTTCAATGCCACTTGTATAAGTTCCATCCGCTTTTTTTATAGTTGACAGTGCAGCGCAGGGTTTCAATTTTGATGAAGCGCACCTATAAGATATATTCCAAGGATTGTCTACTATTACAGAAGTTTGACCAAGAGTCTTTTTTAGACTTCTTTAAGAGAGCTACGTAAACTTCTTTCTGTACCAGATATTCTTGCTTCCGGATTGCTCTGAGAGACATATCATTTCTAGTTCTCTGATATAATCGCCTTAACCTATTACATAATTTTCGAGAATCTGACAAATTTTTATTCCACCAAGGGACTGATTTTTTGTTTTTATTTGAGAACGTAGATTGCTTTTTACCAAGTACATAATTACATGTGTTCATAACAACCTTCGTGAACTTAGTCAAAAAATCGTTTATGGAGGTCCCGTTAATAACCTTATTTGACAAATGTTGATCTATTTCAGCTGCGTTAGGACTGGATTGAAAGTTAATTTGAAATGAAGAAGACAATCTTTTTAATAACTCGTGACAAATGTTTGCTTTTTATCTTCATATAACTTAAATCGGAAATTATTAGATTTAGAAAAAGAATTATTAGAAAAGAATATTAGATTTAGAAAAATTCGATAATCTGAAGAGCTTTCTTCATCTTCTATCCTCCAAACTGAGATGATGCTCAAGCAAGGCAAAGCTACAATAGTGAGATCTATACTACTTTCCCCGTTGATAGTTAGAAAAGTTGGTACACCGAAATTATTATTTAAAGTATATAAAGAATTTCCTGCTAAAAATTCTTCCAATAAACGACCTCTGGTATCAGTTCTCTTGTCAAACCAAGTAGTCGAGCGAGCATTACTATCCATACAGATAATCATTTTTTTCCTACCTACATGATTCATAATTCCGTCTATAATAAGTTGTGTGTGTGTGTGTGCGTGTGTGTATGTGTGTGTGTATATGTGAACAGCATAGCTCAAAAACGAAAAACCGTAGAAAGTTGAAACTTGATATTCCGTTTAGTTATCACCATGACATCTGTCAGTGGGTCATCTGCCACCTCAAACGGAAGTACCACTTTACTTGTTTTTTTTACTTTTTTCCGTTTTGCTCAAAAAAATGGCTCCGACGATTTTCTTCAAACTTGTTATATCAACTATACATACAAAGAGCTACAACTTTTATTTGAAACATTTCTCTGGGAAAATTCATTTAAGAGTACTTTTAGGGGAGGGTGGGGTTACAGCTTCTTCCTAAAGTGCTATCCATAGTTGATTATATAATTCTATTATCGAAACAAAATTAATTAGAAATAAATAGATGGCCAAAATTCCAAGTTCTAAGAAAATTAGTAAGCCGGAAGTGCGCATTTACTGAAAAGTTTTGTCAGTTTTCGACGAATTTCGTTATATTTGGTACACAAACTATAAACTTTTCAATTATAATTTTGAGAATTGGAGTAAGAGAAAGTTGTGTGAGTGTTTCACACGAGATTTTTTTTTTTTTTTACAATCGTAAGTGGAAAGTATTATCATATCATGTCAAATTTTCGAAATTGAGTTTTCAATTGGACATACATGTTTTGAGATCCCACTGTGTAAAAAAAATATATATTTTTAAAGGGAAGTCTGTGTGTGTGGGTGTGTTTCTTTGTTTTATATCATTTAGATGCTAGCAGAAAGCGCGACAGTAAGGTTTTCATCAAAATGCATCGGGGACTGAATGCATGCACCATTTTACTGAATACTAAATTTTTCAATTATTTGCTATCCCCCACCCCCACCAAAAAACACGGCTGCAACGATTTTTTTTAAACGTAATATATCAACTAACCATAAAAACGGGCTATAACTTTTATTTGAGAAAATTCAATTATAGATTGCTCTGGGGTAGGGACATTAAGCGTTCTATTAAAGTGTCATCACACAACATATTTATATAATAGGATTCTATCATCTACATAAGAATGTGAAGTTTGAAAATAATCGATTTACGAGAAATTAAGACTTATATATTATATTTCGTATGCACATTTGCAATGCAATATGTGAAATTTGTAACCGGGTATACTCGGTAAAAATAAATTCAACAATTTAAACTATACGAAATATCAATAAAAGAATTGTCGTGTGAGTATTTCCTTTCAAATTGATTATTCAATAACAAAACTTTACCACAAAGAAGGTATAAATGATAAAAAGAAAAAACAGGTTCTACCGGAACACCGCAACATGGCTGCCAAACATTCTTTGATGTGGTGGGGAGATATGAAACATTACCAACCATGTAACCTTGAATCTTTTACTAATATATTTTAAAACGTAGTAACAAAATAAAAAACATCTTTCATTCGGTGGTATTCCACTTCCTTAGAGTTGAAATCATTCGCTCTTTAAATGTGTTTTTTTAACATTATTAAATATGATATAATGTACAACGATTTTCTTGCCGTCTGGTGTGAGTAAATAAAAAAAAAAAAATATATTATAAAAAGAAAAAAAGAATTAAGAATGCAATGAAAATTTTTTATACACTTCAAACGATTCTTTTCGATAATTATTATTTAACTTTGCTCGCGAAATAAAGCAACCTCAGATGTGCCAAGTGTTTTACAGTAAAGTGAAGGTTAATTTATGTAAGTATCACCTTGTAATCAGGCAGGTGAAAGTGTCAGTTCTACACACCAGCCAACTATAAAGGTAAGGGTTATAAATTTATTAGTTTTTTTTTTATAGAAATTATTTCTGACAATACATTTCACCCAAAAACTTTATCAATGAATCAAAACATCTATTTAGTATCTGGTATTTTATCCGTCGTAGCAGGCATATTTATTTTCTTCCTGACCGGTTTCGGATTTTCATCCATCATCAGAGCAAATTCACCAAGTTCGTGTAGAGAGTTCACTTCAACGTAATGTTTCTGTTACTTATTACTCACACTTGTTGGTGGATATAATTATGTGGGGAGGTTATAAGGTTATGTTACTATGTGTATGTGATTAATGGCAAAATGGAATTATTGTTGGACAATATCCAATCTATGATGTGTCACATTCACATGATTTTCTCTGCTGGTTTGATGGACAGACAAATTTTTACACTCCTTAAAAGCTGGAATTTGTCTAAAAATTTTAGTTCCCTGAACTCCCGTTAAAGATTTAAATAAAACTGAGGGAAGCTTAAAGAAATACCTCAGCTTCCTTCCTCCCAGAACTGCTGCTTCCTCTTTAAAAGTATATTTTTCCAGAAACGTTTTAACTTTAGTTGATATGCATTCACGTGTGCAATTAATGTATATGTATATATAGTTTAAAGGGAAATAAAAAATCTTTCGAACGATTATTGTGAGGAAAACTACGAAAAACTAAAATAAAAAATTCCATATAGTCGAATTTGAAATGAGCGGATTGGATTTTGAGCGAAATTTTATTAAACCGGATGTGATGATAGTAGTTTATATCAAGTTTTGAAAACACACGATTTTTCATGTTAGAGATATTTTGTTTCACATATATCCTCCGCCCCCGCCCTGCCACAAATAACATACAGAGGCGGAGAGTAAAGCTGAAACTTATTATTACGTGTTCGAACCAGTCTTAAAAAAGTTGATTTTGTTTACTTCATTATTACGTAGTAACTGCTTTTTTATAAAAATTTTTATTTTCCCCCCTAAAATATCAATTAAAAATAAACGTTTTTATGCTTGTCAAAAATTGTTTACAAATTTTCTACAGCATTTAGTAGCGCATGTGTAGTTTAGTGTGGCACGAAAAATTCCATACAAAAATTGGTAATAAATAAATCGAAAAACTGTAAACGAAGGGTGGGGGTGTATTTCCAATGTGACTTTTCTCCATTATTTATTTATTTTTTTGGAATTTATATTTTATTGCAACAATGCATTCATAGAATTTCCTTTATTAGTTATAATCAAGTTTTATTTCCAATATGACATATTTTTAAAAGCTTTTAGGATGTTAGAAAGTTGACTTTATTTCCAATGTGACTTATTTCTTGGTTGGGATTGTTTTCAAACAGTCGGCCAATAGGAACGCACTGTATAGTCACGTGATTAGTTGATGTGTCATGGCGGAGTAATAGTACATATTTATAGCTTCGTTAGGAATTTTTCTACGAAGCTAAGTACGAAAGGAGAGTGGAGCTATGGATCCGCCCTGGACAGTATTAGCAAGCATGCCATTAAGTGGTACACAGATGGGTCTAAGACCCTCGAAGGAACCGGGGCAGGGGTGTTTGGGCCTAGAATCAAACACTCAGAACCCATGGGCAAGTTTCCTAGCATCTTCCAGGCGGAAATCTACGCTATTGGAAGGTGCGCTCAGTTGAACCTTGATCGGGGATATCGGAATCAGGAGATTGTTATCCTATCCGACAGTCAGGCGGCCATTAAAGCACTGAGCTCTTACGTACTCAGTTCTAAAATGGTATGGGATTGCCTAGGCAAACTTAATGAACTAGGCAGGAGCAATAAGGTTACCCTGCATTGGGTGCCGGGACATGTCGGCGTGGATGGTAATGAGGCAGCTGACGCCCTGGCAAAGGAAGGCGCTGTATCTCCTCTTATTGGGCCAGAGCCCTTTTGTGGAGTCAGTGACCAAGTATTTCTAGAAGAAATCAAGAAGGAGGAGGTGGTTAAAAGAGCTCGTCTCTGGAACACCATCCCGGGACTGAGGCAGGCCAAGGTCTGTCTGGGCGGTTATAACCAGGAAAAATCGAAAGCCTTCATCAGTCTGAGTAAGAATAGGATCCGTATTCTTACGGGATTCCTTACGGGGCATTGCAGACTCAGGGGGCACCTGAGAAAGCTAGGCCTAGTAGGTGACGGCATATGCAGATTCTGTGGAGAGGCGGAGGAAACTCCGATACACCTCCTCACGGACTGTGATGCCGTCATTCAAAGAAGATTTAGTAGTCTGGGCTGTTACCAGATAGGGGAGGAAGAAATACCTACCCTAGAACCTTCCAGGATCCTGAGATTTCTCAGGGAGTTAAACCTGGAGAGGGTGCTATAGATGAGCTAGCTCATCTTAGGCACCAGGGGGGGTACAATAGATCAAGAATGGTCGCGGTACAGAACCCTGAGGGAAAAAAAAAAAAAAATAGTGCATATTAAAAGCAATAGTACGTAGTGATTGATAAGCATTTATTTAACAGAATTTCAGCATTTTACGAAGAAATTGAGCGTGTAATATCAAATTATACCAGAAAGAAATCATGTAGTCCTGTTGAAGTGGCAAAAGAATAACGAGGAAGTCCGAAGATAGTGATAGTGGATGATGCCATGCTGCAAGATTGAAAGTGCAAGACATTAAACGTTTTCTTTCGCTATTTTGCGCTTTAAAATCAAAAGTGGGACAAGGTTGTATCATTAAAGCTTTGGTCGTTCAAAAAAAAAAAAAAAACAAGAAGTAGTAGAATAGTTAAAAAAATAAGAAGAAGTAAGAAAATTAGGCAGTTTGCCATAAATTACTAGGTGCAAACATGTAATGGAGTCGATACTAAAGTGCGTTATGCAACAATGTGCAGCAAATGTTGATTGATCCAAAACGGATCAATTTTGAAAATGGATATGATAAGGAGAAAAAAAAGGAGGAAATCGCAGTTTTCCCGGGAAAGACCATATTAGAGAACTTGTTCGTGGTCAAGTGTACTTCCGGACACTATAGTTAATGAAATATCTAGGCTTATTGTTTAATGTCTGTTTTCTGCACATTAATATAATAATAACAATAATAATATGATAATAGTTTTACGACTTGTTTTAAAATTTCAGTGCTGTAGTTTATTTAAGTTTTTAATACCTACAGTTTTTTTAATTAACTTGATTTAAGCGTCTTTTTTCATAACACTTTTGCCCTCTTTAAATTTTCAGAATCTAAACAGAAAATATTTACCACCAAGAACTAAGCGTCAGAGCGATGTGGAAAATATTTCACGAGGCTTTCATGGACGACCCCCAGATGCCCAGAATTTTAATTATTACTACTATTATAACATCTTCAGAACTGGGTTAAATCTAAGCATTGGCTCTCCAAGAACTGACATTTGTAGCTATTGTGAACAAAGATCCCAGCGACTGAAGTTTGAGAAAGTTGATAAAGGAAAAAAAAAAAAAATTTGGAACTTACTGTTCACAAGAGAAGAGCAAAGCGTTTCTATGAAATGATGAATGATCCAATACCAAGCAAACTCTGTATATTTTGTCTTCGACTTTATGTAGAATCAGCCGCTGCCGCGTACCGCTTTGGGAGTGGCTTTCTGTTCACTATAAAAGGTATTGTTAGACATTATGGTCCTAAGTCACAGACCTTGAATGATGTACATGAATCAAAGAGAAGGAAGGGAGCTCAGAGATTTGCAGGGCTATTTTTCATCACATAACACTTTTGTTCTGTGCTCAAAACCTAGAAATCTAGAAGATCCGACAATTTTGTGATGGATGCAGTACTCAGCATAAATATTACACTTTGCTGTCAATGCTAAGTAAGATTTCCCGGACGCATAATAATGAGTTTGAGCTGATTTTCCCTCAGTTCATAGTTACTTGCCAGTTAGATCGGATTTTTGGGAGAGTGGAAAAGCATTATTAGGAAAACAGAACTGATGCTTGTGCCTGAATGCTATAACAATTTTTTTTTCAAATGTAGGTCAAATGCAAGTCCTTGGTAGGGACTGGCATGTGTTTAACTGGAAACAGGCTATTAAGCTACACATAAAATCAAAAATGGATTTCAAAATCACTGCCATGGTACTGGATAATGTTATTTTATGTATTAATATAATGACTTCTGACAAAAAAAAAAAATCGATATTATTAAAAAAGCTGGAGCAATTTATTAGTTCATAATAACATTTTAAAAACATTAAATTGTAGCCCTCTCTATTAAATATAATAACTTGTTTTTAAATGACAATACTGTTAAGAATGTATAGTAAATGAACCATGTATACATTTTGCACGGCTCATACAGTTTCGTAAAAATATACAATTTACTTTTATTTTCCTTAAGACATCATTGTTAATTTCCCAATTAATATAGTGATGCTGTTGGAAGAAGCTTGTTTAGTCTCAAAATGACTTAAATCCTACACATATGATCCTAGTTTCACCAGTTCATTGCCTGAGTGATTTTTTTTTTCAATATTATCCTTACAATGTGTAGTATATGAAAGAAGTAATATATCAAAAATTAGCTTGGTTTGCCATGTTGCGCTGTTCTAGAATCTCCTTTTTCTATCTACTTTTAAAGATACAACGTCACAGTAGATAAACAAGTCAAATATTATAAGTCAAAAAGTTATTTGAAATTCTTCTTAGCTGAAAATTGTGATTTCATGGAGCTAAGTCACTTTGGATATACACCCTTCATTTTCTAGGTTAAAAGTTGGAGATGAACTGAAAACCTGACAAAATAACAACTTACTAAATCATTAATTCTCTAGGTCTAAAGAATCATACAAGGATAAACAAGTTGCACCCTACAAACATGTCTTACAAGGTACTTTAGTTATAGTTTTCGCTAAAATATTCATTCATTCTCAAAAAAATATAAGATGAAATTAGTATAATTTTTTAACCTTTCAGTGCAACGACTGTGAAATTACATTTAATGCCAAATATCATCTTAACATTCATCTTGCTTTAATGCATGGAGAGCGCATCAGACATCCTTGTATATGTGGAAAGGATTATTTATATACAAAAGATTTGAAGCGACATCAACAAAGATGGAAGTGTACGACTTCTGCACCTTACATGTTAGTAGCAAAAAATAAAAAAAAACTTATAAATTCTTAACTATAGTTTACAGTTTTGACTTAATATTGGTACTTTAAAATTAATGAACTATTGTTCAACACCAATTTTTTTAATAAAAACTATTTATTATTTATTGAAGGAGGTGAATGGATCAAACCTGTCATTAATATATATTTTTTTTTTATAAAAAAAGTTAATTATTTTTAAGAGATGTACTCTAAAAATTAAAAAAAAAAATCAATCAAGGTCACATTGTTGACCTTATCTTCACAATATTCTTTCACCTGTGAAAGTTTTCAAAGACTGCTTGGCCGCCATGTTGCGCTGTCCTAGAACCTCCTTTTTCTGCCTATTCTTAAAGATACACACGTCACATTTGGTAAACAAGTCAAATATTATAGTAGAATTTATAAGTATTTATATATAGAACGAATGCATTAAAATCTGATTATTCAAGAATTTTATTTTTATTTGTTTTACTTTATTGGATAATTCGTTCAAATTGACATTTTCTGCCTACTTTTCCTTACAAGACTTATTGATCAAATACTTAGACGGAGGTCATACTCTACTATGAGTTTTTCGTATTAATAAAGAATCTATTTTACATTAATAAATTTTAGAATTAATAAATTAATAAATATATTGCAGTGATTAATTAATTAATTTTAGCGGGATGGGAGGTATCGAGAATAGGAGAAAATTTAATATGAATTTTTAATTAAGTTTTATGTTGTCGAGAAGTTCCTTGAAGAGAAGTAGCCTAAGCTCTTACATAGACATCCTGAACTTATGGTTTTTAAAAGTAGGCTAAGCTCTTACATATGACTGATTTGTGGGTTAAGTACGAGTTGAGATTCTGCACAGCCAGTCTATCTAAACACAGGAGCGCTGCACAACTATTTATTATTATTATTCAAAAGAGGGGAGGTTTTTACTTACCTTACGCCATTCAAAGCCTCGTTTAGTTATCACAAAGAACAATAACAACTACTGGGGGTCTAGAACAAGAATCTAGACCCAGTCCTAAACCACCACAGTAGAACCGTAACCTTAAAGGAAAGTAGCCTAAACTCTTACACAGACAGCCTGTTCCGACCAAAGGTCTTGAACCTAATTTCCTTACAATCCAAGCCATCTGCCATCAGACAATTCTTATCATTGGATAAAACAATGTAGAATTTCTTTATATGGTTAAACTGGGGAGAGCATTTTATATGGTTAAGTCTGGGACGCTTATCTGAACTTTTAATTTTCATCTTCATGGGTTCATGAGAGTTTTAGTAGCACATAGCTGAAGGAAGGAAGCAGGAGTTTTTTTAAGAACCTTCAATTACATAAGAAAATTAAAAGTAAGTTTCTAAAAATGTAAACTACTTAATGAAAAAACGCTACTTTTACGACGCCCCTCCCGTAATTAACTAGTTAAAATTTTTTTAATAAGAAATAGGAAATTTTTGATCGATAATGCTCTCTACTAGTTAGTTACAACGAATCATTATGTATGGTCATCGAGTGTTTGAAAAATGAAATATTTAAACGGGCGGGAATATAAGCTGTCCCGACTGTACTACAAGAAGGAGGAGGTGGACAAGGTGGCTGGTACACGACACACCATCAATAATATACTACACCGAACAACATTGTTGCTCAGTGGGCGGACAATAAATGTTCCCTTCCATTCCGGCCGTTGCAGACAGTTCTCCCAAACAAGGCAATGGGCTCTAGCCATAGTAGCAGCATGATGTTTTCGTAATGGACTATATAATCTCCTCATGTATTCACGCCCACACTCACAAAAAAAAAAAAAAAAAAAACAGTTGAAAGCTATAATTTTAACAAAAAAAAAATAAAAATTATTTATATATAATTCATGACATAATTGTTTTCGTATATGTAATTACTATGCTAATTACAATGTAAATGTATGAAATATTTTGTAGCTAATGTACATGTTATGACATTATTTTCTATAGCTATAGTAAAACTTCTTGGAAATATTAACTAGTTGAATAATCGATAGGCTCACAAATTGCTCATAAATCTTTAGTAACTGATATCGCAACTTTTCAAACTATTTCGTAATTCTCTTATTGATCTGTGATGGATTATACGGAGTTTTTTTTTTATGATCCTTTAATAGGGACAATGCTGACAACAACTGTACTAGTTGTATAGGGACACTAGTTTTCATGATAAGTAAGTGTTTTGAATATATTATTAAAGTTCAAAAATCACGATTTTTTTTTTTTTGTCTTATTTGGTTTTGAAACAACCACATGGCTTTTTCTTGCTGTAATTATTTCAATCTAATTGCCAAATTTTCTTAAAAATTTTTTATTATTATGGTACTTAAGTTGGTAGTGTTACACAATACGCAAGGTTTAGGAGGTGGTTGTGCGGGATTATGAATATATAGGTTAGGAACACCAAACACTGTATTTATCAGTCCCAGCAACACAGAACAGTCTAATTAGATCTCAGAATACCCATAGAATACACTTTACTGGAAAAATATTTCATATAGAAATGCATTTCAAGAATAAAGAATCTCTTTGGAGCTGCTTTAAAAAAAAAAAAAAAAATCTGGTGTGAAACACTCACACAACTTTCTCTTATTCCAGTTCTCAAAATTATAATTGACAAAGGTTATACGAGTAGTTTTGTGTACCAAATTTAATGAAATTCGTCGAAAACTGAAAAAAAAAAATGTTCAGTTAAAGCGAACTTACGGTTTACTAATTTTCTTGAAACTCGGCAATTTTGGCCATCTATTTATTTCTAATTAATTTTGTGTGGATGATAGAATTGTATAATCAACTATAATACCACTTTAGAGGAAGCTATCACCCCACACCTCCACTAAAAGTACCCTTAAATGAATTTTCCCAGAGAAATGTTTGAAATAAAAGATGTAGACATTTGCATCTTTAGTTTATATATGAAGTTTCAAGAAAATCGTCGGAGTGATTTTTGAGAAAATCGCGAAAAAGTGAAAAAAAAAAAATTTAGTAAAGTGTTTAAAACAAACACACTTCAGGTTATCCGATTTTTTTTTCAAACTCGGAATTTCAACAACATATTTAATTCTAATTAACATTATTTCGATGACAAAATTGTCTAATAAACTGAAATAGCAGTTAAGATGAAAACCTAACCCCCACCCCTCAACAAGAAGTGCCCTTAAATTAATTTTCCCGGAGAAATGTTACAAATAAAAATTGTAGCTCTTTGTATGTGTAGTTGATATACCAAGTTTAATGAAAATCTTTGGAGCCATTTTAGCAAAACCTAAAAAAAATAAAACTAGTAAAGTAATACTTCCGGTTGAGGAATTTTGACAGATAACGCACCGTCAGATCCTATGGTGATTCCTAAACGTAATATCAAGTTTCAACTTTCTACGGTTTTTCATTTTCGAGCTATGCTGTTCACATACACAACACACACACACACAATTTGCTAAAAACCACTTTTTAGGACTCAGAGGACCTCAGAATGGATATTTCCGGTGAAAACACGATATCGAAAATTTGACACGATTACAAATACTTCCTCTTACTAGGAGTAAGAGAAAGTAATTACTGAATCTCGGAAAAGGAAGTTGCTCTTCCGTTTAATCGATTTTGTTCTAAATGTAATTTCAGCTACATCTAATTACCTCAATTGGATATATAGTAGATAGAACCGTAAATGCTATTGAAGCGGCACTTCCTTCTATTGAAACCTTAACATTAATAAAGCTGCCTCAAAATCTATAATAATAAATTTTCCTAGATTTTTCCTCTCTTTTTGTTAAAGATGTGAAACTTTCTCTCACGACTTTCTCTTTTTTTTTTTACTTTCTCTTACTCCTAGTAAGAGGAAGTATTGTAATCGTGTCAAATTTTCGATATCGAATTTTCACCGGAAATATCCGTTTTAAGAGGTTTTTAGCAAATGGTCTGTGTGTATTTATGTGAACAGCATAGCTCAAAAACGAAAAATCGTAGAAAGTTTAAACTCGATATTCCGTTTAGTTATCACCATGGGATCCGAGAGTGGGTCATCTGTCAACCGGAACACCACTTTACTAATTTTTTTTTTTTACGATTTTCTCAAAAATGGCTCCGACGATTTTCTTCAAACTTTATATATCAACTACACATACAGAGAGCTACAACTTTTATTTGAAACATTTCACCGGGAAAATTCATTTAAGGGCACCTCTGGGGGAGGGGTGGGGTTAGGTTTTCATCTAAAGTGCTATTTCAGTTTATTATACAATTCTATCATCTAAATAATGTTAGTGAGAATTGAATATGTTGTTGAAATTCCGAGTTTAAAAAAGATCAGATGACCGGAAGTGCGTTTACTTTACTAACTTTACTAAATGATTTTTACACTTTTTCGCAATTTTCTCAAAATCGCACCGGCGCTTATATATATGAAGCTTATTATATAAACTAAACATACAAAGATCTACAACTTTTATTTAAACATTTCTCTGGGAAAATTCATTTAAGGTTACTTTTAGGGGAGGGGTGGGGTTACAGTTTCTTCCTAAAGTGCCATCATAGTTGATTATATAATTCTATTGTCCAAACAAAATTAATTAGAAATAATTAGATGGCCAAAATTGCCGAGTTTCAAGGAAATTAGTAAAACCGGTAGTGCGCTTTTTACTGAACAGTTTTTCAGTTTTCGACGAATTTCATTAAATTTGATTACAATAACTATAAAATTTGTCAATTATAATTTTGAGAACTGGAGTAAGAGAAAATTGTGTGAGTGTTTCACACCAGATTTTTTTTTTTTTTTTTTTAAGGGGACCCAATGCACTGCGACCTTACAATCTATTGTGCTATGCACAGTACCCAAGGAAATGTCCCAGGCGAATATCGTCTGTACAACGTCTCCATCAGGTTATGATTCCTAATAACCTGACAGGCTCTAGGAAGGGTATATTCCCGTACTCCACCTGATAATACCCAGGTTCTTAAATCTTCTCTGGGTGACAGCCTCGCGGTCCGTTAGGAAATATAATGGAGTTTGCTCCATCTCCCCAAACAATCTGCAGGTGTTGTCACTTTCTAAACCTAGCTTCATCAGGTGTCCTTGAGTCGACAATGCCCCGTGAGGAAACCCGTAAGAAGGCGACTTTCTCTTAGTCCTTTCAATACAATATTATACTATATACAATAACAAATATTCTTTCATTTCAAATTTTTCATGAATTTGCCCCAACGTGTATTTGTAGAGGTGGTGGGGAAATAAATATCCTAACGATTGTAATACTTTCTAAAGATATTGTAAATAATATAAATTATAAATTAACAAAAATTACATTTTTCAGTAATATGAAGTCTGGGTTTTTCTGAAGGTTAAGGTAATACAATAGTAGCAAATCTATAGACATACTACAACAGTACCAGTTAGGAATGTGGATTACCTGGCTATCTATATTAACGGCCCAAAATAAAAGGAACTTCCGTTTCTATTTCTCATCTGGAGGGTGAGAATAGATATAATAAGGTGGACCCTTTAAGGGGGAGTGGGGCGGAGGGCAGATTATAGCCGTGAAAATGTTTTTATAAAAAGCAGAGCTACCTGAAATTATTAACAGTATTGACAAAGTAGTAAATCCAATCTTTAATCAAGGTTTTTGTATGTATGTCATTTTATACAGAACTAGCTAACCCGGCCACACTTCGCTGTGGCTCAGTCTGATTTTTAGGAAAGTAAATAGAAGTATTATAGCTAACATAGATTCAGCAAGAAAACTTATCATTCAATTTAATACCCTTTTTTGGCGTTGCTGTGCACTGAAAGGAAAGAAAGAAAAAATATTTTTAACTGAAAGTCTTTTTTTATTATAAAGCTAGGTGAATGGACTACATTTTTTCCTTTGTCCGTTTTCTGCATAAACATAAAGATCAGAAGGTTTACCGACTCTGGAGCATGCGACATTTAATTGCCCATGAAGCATTCGTTTTCTAAATTCAAACCGCACATTGCAAAGTTTGTCCTTGCGCTTTATTGATAGTCATAGCGAACGCAAAGCGTATTGGAAATTGAAGTCTTTTCATCTCGATCGGCAAGTCTGTCGGAATGAGTGGTATTCGTGTAAGTAGTACGTCTTCACCTTTATGAGGTCCAATGAGAATTGTTGCTTGAATTAGATTATTCATCAACTTTTTAACTACTAATCGTGTACCATTGCATAACTTTGGCAGATTGATGTTTCGGTGTAATATAATTGGCACTCCAATTTTCAAATTTAGAATGTGAGGCGGTAATCCGAGGACATCGAGTGAATTAGGAAATTCCGTTTGAAAATTCACTACTTCACTTTGCTCCCTCACGGAGTCAATGGTTTTGTATGCACTGTTTCACCTACGATACTGTTTAGAGGACATCGACATTTTTAGCCGCTAGAATGGCTTTTCCGCTTAACCAAGCGTGATATTGCCCGAAGAACCTTTGCCATTCCTGATGTTTTAGAAATGTTACATGTTGGGTTTTCTGTGAAGTGCATGTTTAGTGATAGTTTAAGAGCTGAATGCACTGTTCTGTCTCTTTTCATCAATGTAGCAGCAACACCTGAAGAAGCAAGTGCTAACGTAATATGGCCGTTTGAACGGATTTTCAGCTCGGAATTTCCCGTTCCTGGGTGGACTTCGGAATAGAGGTACTTATAAGTAGTTAAGAAAGAGGTTCAGAGAGCGTGCCACCATCGTAACGCATCTGAGTCTGTCTATTTCTGCCAACTTCACGAAACGCTCGGAATTTCCCGTTTCCGTGGGATCTTTGAAGTAAAAAGTATATATAAACACTCTTATATAGAAATGCAACGTTGTGTAAAAATTTCAAGTCAATCCATCGACTAATTTTCGAGTTTTGCGGCCACAAACATACGAATACTCAATTTTTATATATACAGAATAATTCCTCTCAATGGGAAACACAACAAAAATAATAATCTTATTTAAGAAAGGTGTACCAGAATTTCCTTTACCAGCAAAAAAACTTTAATGGGATCGGTATCTGAGTATACTAATAATATATACACAAATTCCAATCTTATTGCTTTAATTATATATCTATTAACATACAAACTTACTACTAGGACTTACATACATTGGGATATTTATCCTTATTCCTTCTTTATCTTACAAGTATCTATATATATAAATATAAACTCACAACTTGACTCTATACAACTCAAAAGTGTTTTGTACGCCGGAAATTATTACTTTTCCTGCCTCCTCGCAGCCTTCGCGATACTCTTTGGGCATCTGAATATATTCCAAAACAGACTACCCTATAATTATTTATAAGCGATAGCGTATCCGAACTGGTACATATGTGCATGTATAGCTACTCTTTAGAGAAAGCGTCCAGAGGTTCGAGAAGAAAAAAAAAAGACGTAATGAAGATTATCTTCCCTGATGTAATTCTGGCTGGACTTAAACCTGGAGCTAGAGCTACATCGGAATCTGGGTCTATACGGTATCGGAACTGTATCTAGACGGTATCTGAAAACTAAATTGGGACGCTAATTACCATGAGGTCTTACCTCAACCCTAACTTAAATTATTCTGGAAACCACTTACCGGTACGAAAGCTACTTCTAAATATCTCCCACAGGAAATGAATTCGTTACTGCTTCAACCACAAATTTCTCCAAATAGGAAAATTCACCTTTCACACTCCTATGAACTTATTACGTTCTCGTTAAATAGCAGTCTACACCATTACGAGTTCAGCTCAGCAATGGCCGACAAGAGACGCTACGCATTCAGAGGTAAGAAATAGTTCCCTACAGGGCCTCAAGGGCGCAGTACTTGATAGCACCACTAACTATTGATTTCATATCGATCTACTAGGGGCGCCTTGATACCATTCTTTTCTATTTAAATTATAATCATTTTGCGATTCTTTCCTTTCCCTCGAAATCGGGTGTTACAATACCCCCTCCCAGAGGGAAAGTTCGGTCACGTTACTTTGGCAAAGGTTCACGGTAAAGTTTCAACTTCGAAGGATGCCAGGAGCCAACTGACTTCCCTTCCTGAGTACGTAACTTGCATATCCCGGTAGGACTTACAGCATCAACGACAAAGGGGCCCTCGAACTTGGGGTACAATTTGGAGGCGGTTCTATCACCGGCGGACGATAAGTGATAAGTGTGACGAAGTACTTTATCTCCGACGCGAAAATGGTTATCTCTCCTTCTGAGATTATAACGGGAGCTCTGCGATAATCCGGACTTTAACAAATTCTGCTCAACGAGGTGATTTATTTCCTTGAGCTTGGAAACATGCTCCGACCAGTAATGGTGGGTATCGGTATCAGTGGGTAACTCGGGATCATTATTCTTACTTAACGGGATCTCTAAGATCGAACGTAATTCTCTTCCGAAATTTAGAAAAGCTGGGGAAAATTTAGTGGAATCCTGAACGACAGAATTGAGCGCAAACTGAATTTCACCGATATACTGGTCCCATTTCTGATGGTTTTGACCAAGATAAGATATTATTAACTGTCTTATGTTACGGTTAGCTCTTTCGGTGGGGTTAGCCTGTGAATGATAATACGGCGTATTCCAAATCTTTATGCCATATGTTCGAGACATTTCAGTCATCATCTTATTGACATAGTTCTTCGCGTTATCCGTAATCAAAATTTTAGGGGCTCCGAAACGATTTAATACATGAGCTCGAAACTTCGAAATTATAACTGCGGTAGTGGCTCTACGAATTGGTACCAACTCGACCCATTTCGTGAACAGGTCCTGAAAAACTAAAAGGTACACGTTACCCGAAGAACTACGCGGAAATGGACCCATAAGGTCAGTAGAAACAACATCCCATGGTTGAGTAAGATATCTCGGGAACATCTTGCCCACTGGAGTTGAATTTAAGGGTTTGGACCTCTGACAAACGTCACAGTGTCGTATGTATCTTACTACATCCTGATAAAGACCTGGCCAATAGTATAATCTACTAATGCGCCAATGTGTCTTATCGATACCGAGATGACCTGCCTGTACGTCATCATGATATTGCTTCAACAAAGCTTCTCTAAGGGAATATGGAACTACTACTTTCCAATCTTCACTAGGGTTTCCTAATTCACCTTTAAGGAACCTTTTCCTTAGGTGGAACAACTGTTCATTGTCGATTTTCCAATCGGGATGATCCTGAGGGTTTTGTCGGACTTTGTGCAACTTACGATTATACCACTCATCCTCTACTCTAGGTGAGACTCCTTGGGTATTTGAAAGAGACGCGATCTGAATTTCCTGAATGCGGGACAAAGCGTCAGCGACACAATTCAACTTTCCTTTGCGGTACTCGCTATTAAAATTAAAGGGCTACAAACGTAATGCCCATCTGGCTAATCTACCAGACGTTCTTTTAAGCTCAACAGCCATTTTAAACTATGGTGGTCGGTGATCACTGTAAAGTGAGACCTTCTAAATAATGACGATTTTTTTCTATACCGAAAATCACGGCTAAACATTCCTTCTCAGTCACGGAATAGTTCCTTTCTGCACGGGAAAGTGTACGAGAACTATACGCGATTACTCGTTCATGTCCTTCTTGGACTTGAGATAAGACAGCACCTAGCCCTGTCTGACTGGCGTCTGTCTGTAAGGTAAATGGAAGACTAAAATCTGGGCGTGCGAGAATGGGGGCGGCAGTTAAACATTGTTTCATTGTGACGAAAGCGTTAGCTTGTTCCTGTTCCCATTTCCAGGAACTATTCTTCTTCAGTAAGGCAGTAAGTGGGGAAATCACGGTAGAAAATTCTGGGATAAAACGTCGATACCATCCGGCCATGCCTAAAAACCTACGTACCTCCTTAATGTTCTTAGGGCTCGGGAAATTTGCAACTGATACAACTTTATCGGGGTCGACGGAAAGTCCTTCGGAATTTACTCGGTATCCTAGATAAGCGACCTCGTTACAACCGAATTCACATTTCTCAAGGTTTATTTGAAGACCAGACTCTTTCAGTCTACGAAATACTTCTTTTAACATCTGACAATGTGACTCGAAGGTAGGTGTACAAATTAATATATCGTCTAGGTATGCCACGACATAGGGCCAAACTTCTGGTCCGAAAATTTCATCGACCAAGCGCTGAAATGTGGCGGGAGAGTTGCACAATCCGAACGGCATGACGCGATAGCGAAATAAACCACGACTCGGTACAATGAATGAAGTGATATCACGCGATTCTTCATCCGCGAGAGGAACTTGCAAAAATGCCTGCTTCAAATCAATTTTTGATAAGTATCTAGCCTGACGCAAACCATCTAATATCTGCGACAAATTTGGCATTGGGTATGAGTCTTTAGCGGTGACGGAATTGACTTTACGGAAATCGAGACACGCTCGATAGGTACCATCGCTCTTGCGAACCATAACGACTGGTGAAGCCCAAGCGGCATGACTTGGTTCAACCAACCCTTGCTCTAACATTTTGTCTAATTCCGAATGTAAGGCTTCTAGGACTTTCGGGGAGTACTGGTATGCGCGTTGCTTTATCGGCTGGGCGCCCTGTACATCAATACGATGGGCAATCTTAGTCGTGAGACTTGGGGAGTCTTTAAGGGATTCTATACATTCCTGAACTACGGAAGTTAATTCCTTTCTCTGATCCTCGCTTAAAGCTTGTATGCCTGAACATACTTGATCTAAAGGGTACGAAAGTTCTAAATCGCATGAACGCGTGACGAAATTGTATTTCAACTCAGGGTTACTGGAATAATGCCATGAGTTAGTTGAGGCATCCGTATTTATTTTAGCTCTAGTAATAAAATCTAGACCAATAATTACCGGAAAAGTCAGAGACGGTAGGTAATATAGAACATGGTTCTCTATAGAACATGCGATATAATATAGTCGAGATACCGGTGCCTTATTCCCATCTGCGGTAAGTATTTGGAATTGGGGAATCTCCATAAACTCTAAATCTTTAAATGGTAATTGACTCAGACCGGAGTCTCCGATAAGCGAAGTACTAGCTCCTGAATCGTATAGGGCGGAAATCGTAACTGGGGTTTGGTTCTCAGGGTGTTTTACCACCAAAGGTAAAAACCACTGAACTCTTTTAACCGTGACGGGCGACCCTCGAGATGGCGAAACGGCCGGGACACGACAACAATCTTCGGTCACCTGTAGCACTTCCTCTGAGCTCAATAATTTATCGAACGGTGGACTCGGAGATATTATTGGTTCTTCCTTGATTCCTGAAGACGGTAGACCGGGCTTCGAATGTGGTATGGGATGTGGTGGACCACTGCTAGTAGAAGGAGCGGAAGGGGTCCTCTCAACCTGCTCCTTTACTCGTTTAAAGGGTTGCAATTCGGGCAACTCGCCACTACAACACCTTTCCTCCCACAGCGATAACAAAACTTACCACGCGGTTTTGGACAATGGGAGTAAACATGTTCTCCTCCGCAATTCCAGCAATCGAGAGTTCGATCCTCTCTCTTGGATACTGGCCTAGGAGAAGGGGAACGAGTTGGGCGCGTGACTCTAAGAGGTTCTTCTCTTACGGCTCCAACTTTACTAGTCATAGGCTTTGGTGTCTGCGCGCGTGTGCGTGTGCTCCTCGGTATTGTTCCAGTAGGTACTGACTTAGCCGGCGGTACGCGATCTGTAGTGGGATTACCGGTACGAAGAGGCATCACACCTCTACGAGATGATGGGGGTGACTGGCGGGATCCTAAACAGTTATTTGCCAAACGGCGTCCACGCCCCATTCCTTCAGTGGACATTAACTCTGCTACTCTAGTTCTTTCAGTTATGAACTTAATCAGGTCTTCATAGGTAGGAATGCCTGAGGTATGCCTATCCTCAAAAGCACGGCGGGAACCGGGATCTAAGTTATTCAACGCTAACTGCAATTGTATAAAATTTCCAACATCCGGCAATCCTAAAGACATAAGGGCGTTCATGTTATTTTCATGCACTCGCAGAAATCTCTGCAAGCTTGCATAGGAAGAATTAGTTAAAGGGTCGAAATCAATAATTCCCCTAACATACATACTGGCCAAGCGCCTTTTATTTTGATAACGCGAAACAAGTGCATTCCAAGCTAATCGATAATTTTGAGGTTCGAACGCGAAACCGGAGATCACTGCTAGGGCGTCTCCACTCAAGGCCATCGTTAAATATTGGAATCTTCTCATGTCCCATAATTTAGGGTCTTTATCTACCATCGACGTAAACAATGCGTAAAAGTGAGGCCAATCCTCTAAATTTCCGTTAAATGGCGGTACTCCGATAGGCGGCAATACATTTTCTAAAGAATCTGCTTGACCGGAAGAGGTGGAAAGTATGGCAGAAGTTTCCGCAGTAGCCGTTAAATAAAAATTCCTAGCGGTATCGATAATTTCTAAAAATTGGGTCTGGACCTGAGACACTTCTAATCTAGATTTAGGGTCTGAGACAGCGGCGTTAGCAATCCGAATTCGCTGTGTCAACTCAGCGAATTGGTTTTCAATTAACTGTAAGCGGTCAAATTGACTGCGTAAAGTACCCGCTGTTGCGGCAGTAACCGTTTTAAATCGTTTAAGCAAATGTTGGGCCAATGCAAACAAATCCTCCCTTTCTTCCTTCAATAACTCAAATGACTTAACTTCCGACATTTCCAATTGGATTTGCTCTACACGATATCTAAACAAACTAAAATGAATTTGATCGGGACTCCGAAATTAATTAAAAATTCCCCTCACGGGACCTAATGGGTAATGCCCCACGTAAAAAAGTTGCATGCACAAATGAATAATAAATATACAATTTACAAACAAACAAACAAAATAATAAAGAAAATCTTACCCTCAATTCACAATGAACAAATCTTACAACTAAAAGCTAAGGGTTGCCAGACAGAATATAAACTTAGAACATTTATTCTGACTAACCCTTAATAAAGAAATCAAGATACAAAATACAATTGATCAATTTATTAACTGGCCAACAATAACTAGAAACACATTAAAATCGAGGTACACAATATAGTCAAATTAATTAATTAATTGCCTAAACATTTAACCATACAATTTAACATAAACTTCTCAAGTTATAACTTAGCTCAAGTTATTAAAATCTTACTAATTTGTAATTTTTACTGTCTTAATTTTCAAGTATTAACTTCACACTCTTAAATTCGTGATTTTACTTTAATGTAAATTAACGTTAATGTCCCTAATTTCCTATTTTTGTCTTGTCCCTGTTCGGGCGCCACAATATATATGTACCAGAGTTTCCTTTACCAACAAAAAAAACTTTAATGGGATCGGTATCTGAATATACTAATAATATATGCACAAATTCCAATCTTATTGCTTTAATTATATATATCTATTAACATACAAACTTACTACTAGAACTTACATACATTGGGATATTTATCCTTATTCCTTCTTTCTCTTACAAGTACCTATATGTATAAATATAAACTCACAACTTGACTCTATACAACTCAAAAGTGCTTTGTACTCCGGAAATTACTACTAAGCCTTCGCGATACTCTTTGGGCATCTGAATATATTCCAAAACAGACTACCCTATAATTATTTATAAGCGATAGCGTATCTGAACTGGTACATATGTGCATGTATAGCTACTCTTTAGAGAAAGCGTCCAGAGGTTCGAGAGGAAAAAAAAAGACGTAATGAAGATTATCTTCCCTGATGCAATTCTGGCTGGACTTAAACCTGGAGCTAGAGCTACATCTGAATCTGGGTCTATACGGTATCGGAACTGTATCTAGACGGTATCTGAACGGTATCTGAAAACTAAATTGGGACGCTAATTACCATGAGGTCTTACCTCAACCCTAACTTAAATTATTCTGGAAACCACTTACCGGTACGAAAGCTACTTCTAAATATCTCCCACAGGAAATGAATTCGTTACTGCTTCAACCACAAATTTCTCCAAATAGGAAAATTCACCTTTCACACTCCTATGAACTTATTACGTTCTCGTCAAATAGCAGTCTACACCATTACGAGTTCAGCTCAGCAATGGCCGACAAGAGACGCTACGCATTCAGAGGTAAGAAATAGTTCCCTACAGGGCCTCAAGGGCGCAGTACTTGATAGCACCACTAACTATTGATTTCATATCGATCTACTAGGGGCGCCTTGATACCATTCTTTTCTATTTAAATTATAATCATTTTGCGATTCTTTCCTTTCCCTCGAAATCGGGTGTTACA
>JAAEAF010013674.1:0-68853 GCA_011037195.1 Triatoma infestans
GTACCAGAATTTCCTTTACCAGCAAAAAAACTTTAATGGGATCGGTATCTGAGTATACTAATAATATATACACAAATTCCAATCTTATTGCTTTAATTATATATCTATTAACATACAAACTTACTACTAGGACTTACATACATTGGGATATTTATCCTTATTCCTTCTTTATCTTACAAGTATCTATATATATAAATATAAACTCACAACTTGACTCTATACAACTCAAAAGTGTTTTGTACGCCGGAAATTATTACTTTTCCTGCCTACTCGCAGCCTTCGCGATACTCTTTGGGCATCTGAATATATTCCAAAACAGACTACCCTATAATTATTTATAAGCGATAGCGTATCCGAACTGGTACATATGTGCATGTATAGCTACTCTTTAGAGAAAGCGTCCAGAGGTTCGAGAGGAAAAAAAAAGACGTAATGAAGATTATCTTCCCTGATGCAATTCTGGCTGGACTTAAACCTGGAGCTAGAGCTACATCTGAATCTGGGTCTATACGGTATCGGAACTGTATCTAGACGGTATCTGAAAACTAAATTGGGACGCTAATTACCATGAGGTCTTACCTCAACCCTAACTTAAATTATTCTGGAAACCACTTACCGGTACGAAAGCTACTTCTAAATATCTCCCACAGGAAATGAATTCGTTACTGCTTCAACCACAAATTTCTCCAAATAGGAAAATTCACCTTTCACACTCCTATGAACTTATTACGTTCTCGTTAAATAGCAGTCTACACCATTACGAGTTCAGCTCAGCAATGGCCGACAAGAGACGCTACGCATTCAGAGGTAAGAAATAGTTCCCTACAGGGCCTCAAGGGCGCAGTACTTGATAGCACCACTAACTATTGATTTCATATCGATCTACTAGGGGCGCCTTGATACCATTCTTTTCTATTTAAATTATAATCATTTTGCGATTCTTTCCTTTCCCTCGAAATCGGGTGTTACAATACCCCCTTCCAGAGGGAAAGTTCGGTCACGTTACTTTGGCAAAGGTTCACGGTAAAGTTTCAACTTCGAAGGATGCCAGGAGCCAACTGACTTCCCTTCCTGAGTACGTAACTTGCATATCCCGGTAGGACTTACAGCATCAACGACAAAGGGGCCCTCGAACTTGGGGTACAATTTGGAGGCGGTTCTATCACCGGCGGACGATAAGTGATAAGTGTGACGAAGTACTTTATCTCCGACGCGAAAATGGTTATCTCTCCTTCTGAGATTATAACGGGAGCTCTGCGATAATCCGGACTTTAACAAATTCTGCTCAACGAGGTGATTTATTTCCTTGAGCTTGGAAACATGCTCCGACCAGTAATGGTGGGTATCGGTATCAGTGGGTAACTCGGGATCATTATTCTTACTTAACGGGATCTCTAAGATCGAACGTAATTCTCTTCCGAAATTTAGAAAAGCTGGGGAAAATTTAGTTGAATCCTGAACGACAGAATTAAGCGCAAACTGAATTTCACCGATATACTGGTCCCATTTCTGATGGTTTTGACCAAGATAAGATATTATTAACTGTCTTATGTTACGGTTAGCTCTTTCGGTGGGGTTAGCCTGTGAATGATAATACGGCGTATTCCAAATCTTTATGCCATATGTTCGAGACATTTCAGTCATCATCTTATTGACATAGTTCTTCGCGTTATCCGTAATCAAAATTTTAGGGGCTCCGAAACGATTTAATACATGAGCTCGAAACTTCGAAATTATAACTGCGGTAGTGGCTCTACGAATTGGTACCAACTCGACCCATTTCGTGAATAGGTCCTGAAAAACTAAAAGGTACACGTTACCCGAAGAACTACGCGGAAATGGACCCATAAGGTCAGTAGAAACAATATCCCATGGTTGAGTAAGATATCTCGGGAACATCTTGCCCACTGGAGTTGAATTTAAGTGTTTGGACCTCTGACAAACATCACAGTGTCGTATGTATCTTACGACATCCTGATAAAGACCTGGCCAATAGTATAATCTACTAATGCGCCAATGTGTCTTATCGATACCGAGATGACCTGCCTGTACGTCATCATGATATTGCTTCAACAAAGCTTCTCTAAGGGAATATGGAACTACTACTTTCCAATCTTCACTAGGGTTTCCTAATTCACCTTTAAGGAACCTTTTCCTTAGGTGGAACAACTGTTCATTGTCGATTTTCCAATCGGGATGATCCTGAGGGTTTTGTCGGACTTTGTGCAACTTACGATTATACCACTCATCCTCTACTCTAGGTGAGACTCCTTGGGTATTTGAAAGAGACGCGATCTGAATTCCCTGAATGCGGGACAAAGCGTCAGCGACACAATTCAACTTTCCTTTGCGGTACTCGATATTAAAATTAAAGGGCTGCAAACGTAATGCCCATCTGGCTAATCTACCAGACGGTTCTTTTAAGCTCAACAGCCATTTTAAACTATGGTGGTCGGTGATCACTGTAAAGTGAGAACCCTCTAAATAATGACGATTTTTTTCTATACCGAAAATCACGGCTAAACATTCCTTCTCAGTCACGGAATAGTTCCTTTCTGCACGGGAAAGTGTACGAGAACTGTACGCGATTACTCGTTCATGTCCTTCTTGGACTTGAGATAAGACAGCACCTAGCCCTGTCTGACTGGCGTCTGTCTGTAAGGTAAATGGAAGACTAAAATCTGGGCGTGCGAGAATGGGAGCGGCAGTTAAACATTGTTTCATTGTGATGAAAGCGTTAGCTTGTTCCTGTTCCCATTTCCAGGAACTATTCTTCTTCAGTAAGGCAGTAAGTGGGGAAATCACGGTAGAAAATTCTGGGATAAAACGTCGATACCATCCGGCCATGCCTAAAAACCTACGTAACTCCTTAATGTTCTTAGGGCTCGGGAAATTTGCAACTGATACAACTTTATCGGGGTCGACGGAAAGTCCTTCGGAATTTACTCGGTATCCTAGATAAGCGACCTCGTTACAACCGAATTCACATTTCTCAAGGTTTATTTGAAGACCAGACTCTTTCAGTCTACGAAATACTTCTTTTAACATCTGACAATGTGACTCGAAGGTAGGTGTACAAATTAATATATCGTCTAGGTATGCCACGACATAGGGCCAAACTTCTGGTCCGAAAATTTCATCGACCAAGCGCTGAAATGTGGCGGGAGAGTTGCACAATCCGAACGGCATGACGCGATAGCGAAATAAACCACGACTCGGTACAATGAATGAAGTGATATCACGCGATTCTTCATCCGCGAGAGGAACTTGCAAAAATGCCTGCTTCAAATCAATTTTTGATAAGTATCTAGCCTGACGCAAACCATCTAATATCTGCGACAAATTTGGCATTGGGTATGAATCTTTAGCGGTGACGGAATTGACTTTACGGAAATCGAGACACGCTCGATAGGTACCATCGCTCTTGCGAACCATAACGACTGGTGAAGCCCAAGCGGCATGACTTGGTTCAACCAACCCTTGCTCTAACATTTTGTCTAATTCCGAATGTAAGGCTTCTAGGACTTTCGGGGAGTACTGGTATGCGCGTTGCTTTATCGGCTGGGCGCCCTGTACATCAATACGATGGGCAATCTTAGTCGTGAGACTTGGGGAGTCTTTAAGGGATTCTATACATTCCTGAACTACGGAAGTTAATTCCTTTCTCTGATCCTCGCTTAAAGCTTGTATGCCTGAACATACTTGATCTAAAGGGTACGAAAGTTCTAAATCGCATGAACGCGTGACGAAATTGTATTTCAACTCAGGGTTACCGGAATAATGCCATGAGTTAGTTGAGGCATCCGTATTTATTTTAGCTCTAGTAATAAAATCTAGACCAATAATTACTGGGAAAGTCAGAGACGGTAGGTAATATAGTGGTAATCGGAAGGGTCTGTTCTCTATAGAACATGCGATATAATATAGTCGAGATACCGGTGCCTTATTCCCATCTGCGGTAAGTATGTAGAATTGGGGAATCTCCGTAAACTCTAAATCTTTACATGGTAATTGACTCAGACCGGAGTCTCCGATAAGCGAAGTACTAGCTCCTGAATCGTATAGGGCGGAAATCGTAACTGGGATTTGATTCTCAGGGTGTTTTACCACCAAAGGTAAAAACCACTGAACTCTTTTAACCGTGACGGGCGACCCTCGAGATGGCGAAACGGCCGGGACACGACAACAATCTTCGGTCACCTGTAGCACTTCCTCTGAGCTCAATAATTTATCGAACGGTGGACTCGGAGATATTATTGGTTCTTCCTTGATTCCTGAAGACGGTAGACCGGGCTTCGAATGTGGTATGGGATGTGGTGGACCACTGCTAGTAGAAGGAGCGGAAGGGGTCCTCTCAACCTGCTCCTTTACTCGTTTAAAGGGTTGCAATTCGGGCAACTCGCCACTACAACACCTTTCCTCCCACAGCGATAACAAACTTTACCACGCGGTTTTGGACAATGGGAGTAAACATGTTCTCCTCCGCAATTCCAGCAATCGAGAGTTCGATCCTCTCTCTTGGATACTGGCCTAGGAGAAGGGGAACGAGTTGGGCGCGTGACTCTAAGAGGTTCTTCTCTTACGGCTCCAACTTTACTAGTCATAGGCTTTGGTGTCTGCGCGCGTGTGCGTGTGCTCCTCGGTATTGTTCCAGTAGGTACTGACTTAGCCGGCGGTACGCGATCTGTAGTGGGATTACCGGTACGAAGAGGCATCACACCTCTACGAGATGATGGGGGTGACTGGCGGGATCCTAAACAGTTATTTGCCAAACGGCGTCCACGCCCCATTCCTTCTGTGGACATTAACTCTGCTACTCTAGTTCTTTCAGTTATGAACTTAATCAGGTCTTCATAGGTAGGAATGCCTGAGGTATGCCTATCCTCAAAAGCACGGCGGGAACCGGGATCTAAGTTATTCAACGCTAACTGCAATTGTATAAAATTTCCAACATCCGGCAATCCTAAAGACATAAGGGCGTTCATGTTATTTTCATGCACTCGCAGAAATCTCTGCAAGCTTGCATAGGAAGAATTAGTTAAGGGGTCGAAATCAATAATTCCTCTAACATACATACTGGCCAAGCGCCTTTTATTTTGATAGCGCGAAACAAGTGCATTCCAAGCTAATCGATAATTTTGAGGTTCGAACGCGAAACCGGAGATCACTGCTAGGGCGTCTCCACTCAAGGCCATCGTTAAATATTGGAATCTTCTCATGTCCGATAATTTAGGGTCTTTATCTACCATCGACGTAAACAATGCGTAAAAGTGAGGCCAATCCTCTAAATTTCCGTTAAATGGCGGTACTCCGATAGGCGGCAATACATTTTCTAAAGAATCTACTTGACCGGAAGAGGTGGAAAGCATGGCAGAAGTTTCCGCTGTAGCCGTTAAATAAAAATTCCTAGCGGTATCAATTATTTCTAAAAATTGGGTCTGGGTCTGAGACACTTCTAATCTAGACTTAGGGTCTGAGACAGCGGCGTTAGCAATCCGAATACGTTGTGTCAACTCAGCGAATTGGTTTTCAATTAACTGTAAGCGGTCAAATTGACTGCGTAAAGTACCCGCTGTTGCGGCAGTAACCGTTTTAAATCGTTTAAGCAAATGTTGGGCCAATGCAAACAAATCCTCCCTTTCTTCCTTCAATAACTCAAATGACTTAACTTCCGACATTTCCAATTGGATTTGCTCTACACGATATCTAAACAAACTAAAATGAATTTGATCGGGACTCCGAAATTAATTAAAAAATTCCCTCACGGGACCTAATGGGTAATGCCCCACGTAAAAAAGTTGCATGCACAAATGAATAATAAATATACAATTTACAAACAAACAAACAAAATAATAAAGAAAATCTTACCCTCAATTCACAATGAACAAATCTTACAACTAAAAGCTAAGGGTTGCCAGACAGAATATAAACTTAGAACATTTACTCTGACTAACCCTTAATAAAGAAATCAAGATACAAAATACAATTGATCAATTTATTAACTGGCCAACAATAACTAGAAACACATTAAAATCGAGGTACACAATATAGTCAAATTAATTAATTAATTGCCTAAACATTTAACCATACAATTTAACATAAACTTCTCAAGTTATAACTTAGCTCAAGTTATTAAAATCTTACTAATTTGTAATTTTTACTGTCTTAATTTTCAAGTATTAACTTCACACTCTTAAATTCGTGATTTTACTTTAATGTAAATTAACGTTAATGTCCCTAATTTCCTATTTTTGTCTTGTCCCTGTTCGGGCGCCACAATATATATATGTACCAGAATTTCCTTTACCAGCAAAAAAAAAACTTTAATGGGATCGGTATCTGAGTATACTAATAATATATACACAAATTCCAATCTTATTGCTTTAATTATATATCTATTAACATACAAACTTACTACTAGGACTTACATACATTGGGATATTTATCCTTATTCCTTCTTTATCTTACAAGTATCTATATATATAAATATAAACTCACAACTTGACTCTATACAACTCAAAAGTGTTTTGTACGCCGGAAATTATTACTTTTCCTGCCTCCTCGCAGCCTTCGCGATACTCTTTGGGCATCTGAATATATTCCAAAACAGACTACCCTATAATTATTTATAAGCGATAGCGTATCCGAACTGGTACATATGTGCATGTATAGCTACTCTTTAGAGAAAGCGTCCAGAGGTTCGAGAAGAAAAAAAAAGACGTAATGAAGACTATCTTCCCTGATGTAATTCTGGCTGGACTTAAACCTGGAGCTAGAGCTACATCGGAATCTGGGTCTATACGGTATCGGAACTGTATCTAGACGGTATCTGAACGGTATCTGAAAACTAAATTGGGACGCTAATTACCATGAGGTCTTACCTCAACCCTAACTTAAATTATTCTGGAAACCACTTACCGGTACGAAAGCTACTTCTAAATATCTCCCACAGGAAATGAATTCGTTACTGCTTCAACCACAAATTTCTCCAAATAGGAAAATTCACCTTTCACACTCCTATGAACTTATTACGTTCTCGTTAAATAGCAGTCTACACCATTACGAGTTCAGCTCAGCAATGGCCGACAAGAGACGCTACGCATTCAGAGGTAAGAAATAGTTCCCTACAGGGCCTCAAGGGCGCAGTACTTGATAGCACCACTAACTATTGATTTCATATCGATCTACTAGGGGCGCCTTGATACCATTCTTTTCTATTTAAATTATAATCATTTTGCGATTCTTTCCTTTCCCTCGAAATCGGGTGTTACAAAGGTTGCAGAGAAGATATAAGAAAATGATAGACCAATTACACTCTGACATCCAGACTCTATAAACTTTCTGCTACTATCATAAAAAATTAAGATCATTACGAAAATCTTCGTAGATCATTCAATTCATTCTTCAGATCAGAACAGGGAGCTTTAGGCCTGGTTTTTACACTACCAATCATCTTCATTCCTGCAATCAGATTATAGAAAAAGCAATGGAGTACAATTTCCCTGGATATCTTGGTTTTGTGGATTTTAGTAAGCATTTGATTGTTTAGTACATCATGGCATTTGGGAGGCCTTGGGCGATAGTGGTATTGATAGGATGTACTCGTACATTGAAGTGATCAAGGGGGGAGAAGGGGAAGATACTTCAAGATAGTACAGGGAAGTAAAACAAGGATGTCCACTGTCACCATTATTATAATAAAACCATTAAATAATTAAATCTTTAAAGAACTAAATTACTTAAATAAAGGAATATCTTAATGCAGAATACCTATCAAATCTAAGATTCACCGACGATAACAACTCAAGTGATGGACCTTCAGATAATGTTGGAAGAATTGACAGAATTAGGTCAGAAAAAAGGATTATTGTTAAATCCGGATAAAACAAAAGTGATTACCAAATCTGTTAAACCTACCTTTAATAGTGGAAGGGATGAGTATTGAATATTTAGAGGAGTACAAATATCTGGGTTAGATTGTTATCTTTTTTAATTTAGAGCGAATAAAGAATTGAACAACATAATTAATTCTGATTGGAAGAAATACTGGTAACTCGGTAAAATTGTTAACGATAATTTCTCAACTCAACTAAATACACAAAATTATAACAAGTTATGTGTATCCTACTATTTTGTGTGGTTGCCAAACCTGGGGGGGGGCATTCACTAGGAAATTAGATAGACGTCTTGAAGTGACCTAATTCAGGATGATAAGAAAGAGTTAGGCATTAAGATCAGGGATAAAGTAAGTTACAAGAAACTTCTGAGAGAATTCAAGCTGAAAAATTTGGCGAGAGAAGCGCCACTTCCTGAAGTGGAAATGGGCAGGGCATTTGGCCAGATGGGAAGGACTGCGCTGGACCAGAGAATAAGCTCAGAATGATTTCCCCAAAGACTGGAAAAGACGGAAAGGAAGACCAACAATTAGATGGAGGGATGAATTAGAGGAAAGACTGGGTGTCCCAATGGTATTCAGCGGCAAGAAATAGAGCGATATGGTCACATGTAATAAATAATCTTTATTAATTAATTGATAATTAGTAAGTGGACAGTAAATAGTTAATTAGTGAAGAGGTGATAATTTTGTTTGTAAATAATTATAAATGCTCTGTGTTTTTCTTTTACATTTTTCTTTTGTTTGTTTTCTATTATTCAATTTGTAAAATTTAAATTATGTAAACCTGAAGTTATTATAAGTTAACAACTCCTAACCTTCTTAGCGAGAGGCTTTTATTCTGTTTCAGAATGTCAATAACATTTTTATTATTATTTCTTTTTTTTCTCGGTTTTTGTCTCTGCAAACAGATCACCACAGCTGAGCCAGGTTATTATATTTACTATTATTATTATTATTATTATTATTGTTTTAATTTTGTACTATAAAAACTTAAGGGGGCAGAAACCTGCAACTCTAATTGGAAGGAGGAAAAAAAAACCTAGCTGATTTGTAGGGTACGCCGAACTATACGTGGCGAATCAAGCAGGACCGATTTTTGAACTTCGGCTGTCAGGTGCTTAGGCAGTCTACTAATAGTTTCAGTCGTAGTTTTTCGGACAAGACCTTCTACTG
The DNA here is from genome assembly GCA_011037195.1 of Triatoma infestans. Classification (NCBI taxonomy): domain Eukaryota; kingdom Metazoa; phylum Arthropoda; class Insecta; order Hemiptera; family Reduviidae; genus Triatoma; species Triatoma infestans. Next base: position 9,071 of record JAAEAF010013674.1, read on the forward strand.
CTATAATCACCGGATATATCGCGGCCATCTCCAAATTATATATTTCTTTTAATAGCGAGAGGTCTTGATATTTTCTTAGTTTTTCCCCCTTTTGCCTTCAGAACATTTTCGTCAGTAGGGATGGCTACATCGATAATACAAGCCGTTTTATTGGCTTGGTCGATTACTAATATATCCGGTTTATTATGGACTCCTGTTCAGTCCATATATATCTATCTTTCCCAATAGATAATAAATTGGCTCTATTTGCATGTACAAAGGGGGAAAGTAAGCCGGCGATTTGAAAGAAAATTTGTCTAGCAACGCTATATAAATTATTTTGGCTACATTGTTATGTCGCTCTAAATACTCTTTCGAAGTTAGAACAGAGCAGACCAGCCATAATATGCTGGATACTTTCTATCATCGTCTGACATAGCCGGCACCTGTCATCAATATTCTTTCCTATAATGTGTTTCCTATACGCATCAGTGGCAATCACTTGATCCTGTATTGCCTGGGCAAAACCTTCCGTTTCAAGATATTATTATATTATTATTAATAAATAATTATATAATTATAATTATTCCTCTAAAATATGTTTTTAATTTTATAGATTGACTTGGACATCATAATATAATAAGAAAAGATTTTATTTTATCTATTTATTGATAATACATATTGTAAATATCTGCTTATTTCCATATTGTACATCCTCTTCTAAATTCTGGTACAGGGAGGGGAATAGCTAAGTGGTTAGCGTACTGGACACCCACGCGGAGGACCCGGGTTCGAGTCCAGCTGTGCTACCCTTAGATTTTTCTTCCTAGGAGCCTCTACAGCTCACTGTCCGGTGATGGACAGTGCTGTCTGTAATAAGAGAACACTGTCTGGAGGCCGGCAGTGCACTGAGAAGGCTCCGGGCACCAATGACCATAGATGTTGACGCGCCTTAAATTAAAAAAAAAAAAAAAAACACAGACCCCATGAGATCCCTTGGGAAAAGAAGTTTCTTTTTTTTTTTAGAATTACCAATCATTTTAATTTAATTACAAACATGGTTAATAACTAATCATTTAATTTTTCAATACATTAAATTAAAGTGTTTTGTGATGATGTCTTAATATAAGACGTAACGTTGGCCGAGTAATTAAATTACTCTTTAATAATACTTGACCCAACAACGTTTAAAAATGTTTTATTATATTTACAAAGAAAATTTGGCAAAATTTTTTATAATTAATTTATTTTATTAACAAAATTTATCTGTTGATTTATTATAACAACAAACAACACTTAACTTTTATCAACTTTTTTTTTTTTTAAACTACAAAAACTAATTATCAAATTTTAATTAACAATACGAACGATATAAAATGCTCCGTTTCATATAATGTTCATTTATAATATTTAACGAGATCGTAGATCCATATCGATTGGGTATTGCGTCATATCTCACTGGTGACATCGAATTGAATGTAAATTTTTTAATATTATTATTTAGTATTGTTGACAAATTTTCTCCGATATAATAATATTTAACCCGTGTAATTCAATCCAAATTGGAAAAAAAAATTGAGTAAGTAATAATCTAACTCAATTTCTCTTATATAATAATAATAATAATAACAAAAAGAAATAAATTACGTAATAAAGGGGGTGCTCCTAACTGCCCCTACTTATTCGTTCGTTGATCTTATGTAACAGAAGGAAATTAATCTAAAATAATGATAAATATTTTGTTCTGTTTAAAATGTTGTGATCTACATTGCTCCAGTGGGAGGGACTAGAACTCCTAGTGGGTCAAATGGCAGAAGTGGGATGAACACACCAATAATCATCAATACGAAATGATAAAGCGCGATACGAAAATAACACGGAGTTTAGCCAGCCAGAGAAGAATCTATTGGTTCCTTTTGCGGCTGTTCCAAAGATCCGCTAGACTGCTGCTTGAGAATATTCAACGCTTGGCTTGTCTGGCGGTGACCGGTGCGAAGCGGACCACGCCTACAGCTGCAATGGAGACTTTATTAGGAATTCCACCGCTCTTTGTAGAGGTAAAAACTATGGCAATGAAAGCCTGTTATAGAATTAAACAGGCAGGTTTTTGGCAGGGAAAGCGATATGGTCACTCTACCATTCATCGCGAGATGCTTTTGAAGGTTTTCCCTCTGATAGAATGTTGAAGACTTTTGTTTTCGAGCATTCTTACAGTGTCAGGTTACCCTCTAAGGAAGATTGGTCAAAATTTGGGTCCGTCTGGTGTGATACCTAATAATTACTTCCGGTGTTACACAGACGGTTCCAGAATGGATGGAGGTCTGGGGCTGCGGTCTATTTTGAGACCGAGATCATTTGGCAATCTCTTTGTGAATGGACCACAGCTTTCCAGACTGAGGTTTATGCTATTCTTTGTTGTGTCTTGGATGAGAGGATTCACTAACTTGAAAGGTGTTTGTATCTGCTCGGACAGCCAGGATGCGTTGAAGGCGCTGAGTTCATGCGTCTTCACTTCCAGGTTGGTGTTAGAATGTTCAAAAAGACTGGAAGAGCTTTCTTCTCTGAAGGATGTGCTTCTAGTATGGGTGCCAGGTCACATGGGAATTTTTGGAAATGAGCAGGTGGATAGGTTTGCCAAATTAGGCGCCTCCCTTCCTTTCATTGGTCCCGAGCCTGCTGTTGGCGTGTCCTCTGGCACATGTCTGTCAGGCTTCCAGACACGGACAGCTTCACAGCATTCATCCTTATGGATGAGCTCAGTTGGTTTTCCAGTCCAAAATGCTCATCGGGGGTCCGGACAAGGCCATTAGTGAGACGTTGCTGGGTTTTTCACGGAGCGCTCTCAGGCATCTGGTTGGATCTCTTACTGGACATTGTGGTTTAAGGAGACATCTCTACATAATGGGGCTCATGCCGGATCTATTTTGTAGAGTCTGTGAGACAGAGGAGGAAACACCCATCCATCTTATGACTGATTGCTTGGGGTGTGAGGAAATTAGGTTTTGGACCTTTGGTCGGAATAGGATGTCTGTGGAAGAGCTTGGGCTATTTCCGCTTAAGGTTAGTCCGATTTATTCGGACTGCGGTGAATCTTAGATGGATTAGATCCGGGTCTGGATTTTTGTTCTAGACCCGGTTTGTTATTGTTTTTCTTGGGGTAGCTATGTGGGCCCAGTGAGGCTTTGGATAGCCTAGGGTTTCCCTCCCCACAGACAAATAATAATAATAATAATAATAATTGGTTCCCTTCCGATAAGCGATTTATTTCAAGAATATTTAAAGCTGAGAAGAGGGACTTTCAAGATGCAGGTGAATCCACTGATCAAATGATCGAAATTCATCATCAAATAATGAAAAGGATCGAATTTTATGTAACTTTTAAATATATATATATAAATTTTTTTCCTGCACCTTTTGGTCAAAAGACGTCTAGCTCTTCAATATAAATTTGTCTCGTTCGTCCTGTCCTCCTGGTCACCTTGTGACATCCTGCAGCGCCGGACAGCACTTCAGGTAGGGACGCCTATCATCTCCTCACTATCGCAGAGAATTTTTACTAACAACAAACGAAATTAGAGAGATTTCCGCTTACGCTGTTCTGAGAATTGGAATATTGAACTGCAATCGTGGGAGCAATAAAATCATTATGATAGATAGCTGAAGTTCCAGTGACATGGTTTATATAGCCCTAAGTTTAGCCAGCCTAAAGTTGGATGACTTGCTTTTATAGATCGATGGAGATTTAGCTTAGAATGATTGGACTGATTAAATGATGGTTATCGATAATTAACAAGAGTGTAATGTCGTGTTTCGGCCCAATGATTTTATTGTACGGTTTTTTTTTTTTTTTACAAAGATCAATAGAAGATAGAATTACTAAGCGAGAGATTAGAAACATCCAACAAGCTAGACTAGCCACACTAGCTCACCACTATTAGAACAAGTAAGAGTTCTAACTTATCACATCACTCTTCAATGTGACTCTCGACATGAACATTACATCATTCTCACAATCACGCTACCAAAAGCATCATCAACTCATCCATCGCTCGGTCACACAGTGTTCTGTAAACTCTGTCTCCTTTCTAAGTATAATAATGTTTAAATATATGTAATTCTGTTCAAGTGCAAGTAATTAGTTTGTCTGTTCTTTAATTTACCATCGCTTGTTCATCACTCTCATTCTGCTACTATTATACTAAACAATCTTGATAAACCGAATTCTGAAAATCTGAAATAGACTAAGAAGCATTACATTCAAGAACAATTTCAGACATGGCAGACCTAAAATGCTTCGGCACTAAATTTCCTCCAAATAATAATGAAAATATTGGCCGAAGAAAAGTGCCAATCATACTTTAGGAAGTTGTAGTGAAAGAACCAAATGGATAATTGAAATGATTTTGGAAAATATTTTAGTGAATTTTAAGTTAAATATAAAGTATATTTTAGTGCAGTGAAATGAACTTAGAACTGTTAGGGACTATCCAGGTATAAGGCACCGTTACAAGAGAGGTCAGAGAACTCGGCCACTCTTTGTCTTTTAACCCCTTCTAGAAATCATATATAAAGGGCTGGTTTTAAGTAACAAGAGGAGCATTATTCCATCATTCGTCTCACAGTTTTCAACCAGTATCATTCGCCTCAGGCAGTCACTCTCTGAACTTCATTGCCAGTTATAAGTATTAATATTTGTATTTTAAATCAATCTAGCTAGATTCGTTATTCACAATTAACAAATAATTACTATTTGTAAAGTTATTAAATTAATATATATATATATAGTTAAATTATTCATTTAGAATAGTGGTTCTTATTCTCTATTTCTTAAACATATCTCTCTCTAAAACATACATACACATAAACCTTTTGCAATACTGCTCGTACAACACATCTACCAAACACATTACAAAGTTATGGATCTATTCTGATTAGCTGGCAAAATGAATTTTCTCAGTGATATTTGGAGCGAAAAAGAAAATATAATATAGAAAAAATGAAAAGCAGTTTTCATATTCAATTCTTGGGAAAATATTTGTAATAAATTTTCAATGTTTAGAGCTAAAACCTTTTGAAGAACAGACTACTTAACGAAAGGGGTGGTTGCACCTGGAAATAAAATGGGTTGGTAAAATATATATATATATATTTAGTAGAGAGGTAAAGGATGAAGGATTTCATTTAGTGGGCAAGCTCTTTTGGTACTGTGGGAATATTGAGAAGAAGAGCTCTTGCGGAAAGAGGCTGCCCAATTAGGTCTGCCCGCACACATACACACACATATTAGTATTGAAGAGGGGAATAGGCTAGAATGTGTACTGCTTGCTGCTCCCTTTGTATACCTTTACCATACATACTCCACTAGAAGTACAGTGCAGATGGCAAGGGAGATGTGAATCCCTTCAAAGGGTTTTTCCTCTCTGAATCTTTCCCTACCACACTAAACATCCCTTTCTGAAAACTCTTTCTGCTGGTATACGATGTTTTCTCCTTTTGAAATTGCTCCTTTCTTTTTCTTTTTTTTTATTTCTCTCTAACTCCCTCACTTTCTCCTATTTCTTTTAACTCGACCAGTTCTACGCTTCGTTCGTTACACTTTGAATCAAAAATAACAGTTAAATTTTGATATTTCTTGAGAAATGTTTGATTTACTTAAATTCTATTTTCTATCTAACATTAGGAAAAACTAATTAAATTTGTTTAGTCTACTTGCAAATAAGGCGATTAATTTTTTTATATTTCTTACAGCTGTTTGACCTTACATTCTGTTTAATTATATTATCTCATCTGACATGAATCGTCAAAATCCGAAAGAAAAATGCGTCTTAAATGAATGTTTTTTCTCTTCAGTTTTTCGTTATTTTCTCGAAAACGATTCAAACGATTTTTTTTTTAACTTTGAATACTAACTGTGAAGGTACAAAACAAATTTCTGACTTTTATCTGAAACATTCCTCTAATAAAAGTGATTTTAGGACGTGTTTATAGGGAATCTGTGAGTAACGTAACTGCTATTATAAGTTTTGTTAGGGCTAACAGAGGGCACTGCTTAGAAAGCTTTTAGTTTTTAAATCAATAAATACATTTCTTTCTTAAGAGCTACAAATATCTTAAGTATATTTACAATATTTGTACTAATGAAAATAGCTTGAATTCCATCTGTAATGATAACAAGATATTGTAATGTTAGCAAGGATGATTTTGGATTAAACCCACCTCTAATTTCCTTCAATCCTCTATAGAATTTTCCACTGTTATGCCCGCTGAAATATTCTTGTAGATCTTCCAACTTTTCTTCTTTCTGCTGCTCTCTTATTTTCTCTACTTATCCATACTAAAGATGATGAACGATTGCTGAACGTTTGGGTGAGAAATATCCTCCGAAAAATCTTTGGCCTAATAATCTTAGGTACAGGATAAGGAAAAATGAAGAATTAAGGGAACTGTATCAAGAGCAGGATTTGATGGGTTGGATAAGAAGAGGGATGTTGAGATGGTTGGGGCATATTGTGAGAATGGAGGCAGTCTAGAGTCCCCCAAAAAATTGCTGGATGGGCACCCGGGAGAGTCAAGGAAGAATGGAAGACCGAGTAAAAGATGGCTAGATGACGCCGAAGAGGATATTAGGAGCCTGGTCATAAGAAGCTGGAGAAGAATCGCTTTGGTGAGAGAGGAGTAGGAGAGCGTGGTTGAGGAGGCCAGGATCCTTTTGAGGACCGAAGTGCCACAATATAAGACTGGTGTATGATGATGAAAATAGACAGACGAGCTGATTACTTGTACTTAAACATAATAATTTATCAATTTTACGACACTATGAGAAAAACTACGGTTACCGACCAAAGAATGAATGATGAATAGCGTGTTGAGTTGCTGTCACGAAGTCTGGCTTGAAGAGTGATGCGACTTTTTAGAACTCTTGCTTATTCTACAGGTGGTGAGCTAGGGTGGCTAACGAGTTGAACGTTCAAGTTTGAAATTGATATAGCGACTCATCTTTACTCTTTAAAGTAAACTTGGTTTGAAGCCCATTTCTCAATACATTGTTTTGAACGTGACAAGAGTGTAACGTGTAGTTGACATGCGCTTGGAGCGTGTTAATGGCGTCTTGTTTCACTTGCTATTAGAACTATTGAGTCTAACTTTTCTGAGGCATATTTGCTGGCAATTGGTTCCATTGAACATGGTATTTGATACCCACAAACTCACTATTTGCACTTTATGCAGAATTTGTATTTATGAACTTTGTGGGGGAGTAACGAGTTTATTGAAAATTAAATGTCCAAGCAAAATGTGATGATGTTGGTGATGACGTAGAATGGTAGTGTTGGCTGCTGGAAGTCCCTTAAATAGCTATCTAGAACTCCTGCGTATTCTAGCTGACAATACCTAGACTCTCCGGCCTGTAAAAGAGCTTTTGACAGAGATCGAGTTGATGCTTCTGATTGCTTATTACAAGCAATTACTTGAATAATCCTTGAGAGTTGTATTATCAACTCATAGCAAGCTCTTGAAGCTTTGAATGGCTATATCTTCTTGCACTTCAAGTTTAGCTTTTCAAATATTAACCCTTCAAACTGATCTGAAAACATTTCAAAGCCCTCACACTGCTGCCTTTTTATTTTTAATTTCTCTTTCCTTTCGATGGGAGTTAGAAAGAGTTTCTAGGGGAAAGCAACCCATACTCTCTCAAAGTTGCAACCCATTCTCCAGACTTTGCAGTGACAAAAGGGCGTAATGCGTAGTTCAAGTGCGCTTGGAGAGCATGCGTGCTAGCGCTCGGTACCACTGGTTTCAGAAACACGGAGCCCAGCGCTTGCAGCGAATTTTCTCATCAGAAGATTGATTTTATTATATATTCTCCTTTTCTAGAACAGGATTTCATTCCTGTGATCTTTCAATTTATTTAAGTAAGATTTAAGTTTTGACGTTTTTGGTTAATAACATTTTTCTATATTTGCTCATTTCCGCAAGGGAGATTTCTTCAGTTTTGCAGCGCAGAATATATCGAACTTGTAAGTGATGATTAAATGTGGATTCCAACTTTGCTCACTGTAACTATGACTTTCTTTTGAGAAGACGAATACTTATATTCGAAAGGGGAAACGAAAAGTGTGTCATGTTTACGAATCGTTCTGTAGTATTGCGAATTAAGCCACCGATTCCTGTTAATCGCACATTTTACACGGAATATCGGAAAAGTTTTATAAAGCTTTTTTTTTATTAATAATTACACAATTCGGGATATAAACAAATTAGTCCTTCAAATAAGAGAACTGATTTTTTTTAAACCATTTCAGGTTAGGTTATTTAATGTAATAGTTTTTGATTTTCGTAAGGAGAACTCTGGAGTTAGGTTTTCCCAGCTTATAAGTGCAGAATAAAATAACTGGATAGCAAAAACAGCCTCACTGCCACTAGTATCAGTAAATTGCCAGCACGTTATCTGAAGAATGGAAGAGAATCTATCTAGCTGATGACTACAACCTCTATTTAGGTTAGCCCGCATTGTTGAAGGGAATACAATGTAAGGAAGGTTACCTTTTACTAAAGCTTTATCCTTAACACAAGTCTAGTAGACCTCTAAAGTGATGGAGCAAGGAAGAGTGGGAAAGCAAGGCGGCCATGATGAGAAAGAGACTGGACACAAAAGCAAGTGAACGACGGACAGACCCAACCATTCTTTAACAGAATGCTGCTGTTGTCGAGCCCCTTTCTACTTCGTCCCTGGGCCATCCTTTTCTTATAGTCGGCAGTATACCCTTGCTCTTCTATATAGCTTCCCTTTTACTACGTACGACCTTTTGTTCGCTCTTGAGTAACTACCCACTAATTAGTATCTAGCCAGGCCAGCTTCCACAAATAAACCAATCTCTCCCCCCTCCATTCCTTTCCTTTTCCCTCGCCCCTCCCTATCCCTTATTAAATATTCTGCTTATTTCGCTAATTACTTGCTCTTCTGTTTTCAGCTTAATTTGATTATTAATAATATAATTATATCAATTTATGTGGTTTCCATGATATAATTACCCTTCTGAAAACATTATCCTAAGGTATAGAATTCACCATTCATTACTAATTTTACCAATCAATTTGAAATACATTTGTGGTTTACTCTGTATGAAAACATAATTGACAAGTTGTAAGAGCTTAGGCACTGATAGAACCCAAAGTATATACTGGAAGACGTAATTGCTAATGAAACTCTCAGATTTATGATATTCGAGAAAAAATTTACATCAAAGAGCTATTGGGTTTAGTGGAGACACAATTATCATGCAAGTTTTTCCAAATAAGTGAATACTCCAATTTCATTTATTAGCCACTGTTATTCACTATTGCGAGTAACACGTGTAATCCTAGTTGAGAAACGCTGCTATAGACGGGCTAATGAGCTCATATGAATAAACGGTTTAAGACTGTTAGATTAGATTATTATAGGGGATTATTGCGCTGCGACCTGAAAGATCTATTGTGCCCCCCCCCCCGAGCATTCTCAGTGCACTGCCGGTCTCCGAGCAGTGTTCTCTAGCTGCAGACAACACTGCCATCACCGGACAGTGAGCTGGAAAAGCTCCTAGGAAGGGGAAATCTAAGGGGAGCTTGCTGGATTCGAATTCGGGACCTCCGCGTTGCTAGTCCAGCGTGCTACCACTGCCCTTCCTTCTCTCTTGACTTACGCCCATTAACTATGGACGGAGACGCTAGTTTGTGTACTGTGTTTGTCCTTGTCTATAAAACGTAGAGTATATGCAGTTTAAGTGTATTGTGTACTGTTTTGACGAAGGGCATGGAGTACTGAGCTGTGGTAACCCGTGGTAGGGTCGGTACTCTCCAAGTAACTGCATGCAGTAGATACCCCTTCCGAGTTTAAGACTATTGTTGTTAAAACTTCTTCTTTTATCCTGCTATTTATACATTCTTGCTTATAGACTTGTTAAAAACCGTAGATAGACTAATTTACTCGTTGAAGATTATTTAAAAACTGATGTAGACTGCAAAATATTCCAGAATTTATTAACAAAAATCATTATACAAAAGGGTGGAGGTTATAGCTTAAATTGGTTTTCATAATCTGTACTAGCGTAACTTTAGCCTTTTCGTAATGGTGATAAGAAGTGTGATACCAGTGGCGCTGGTGTGGTGGTGGTGGTGGTGGTATCGCACTTATATATACTTCTCAAATGTTATAAAATCTTTCTAGAAACTCCTGTGACAACTATTGCTACAAGTTCTTCATTAAATATATAATGTCACTAAAGGAAAATAGAAATAATTTATAACTGTTTATTCCAATTTCAAAGACGTGATTGTATAGAGAGTATAAAAAAAAAGACCGTGTACTGTACTATACGTAGAGGTTAGAACAGTGTAACAAAGTATCTACTAAGAGAGGTATTGAAAGAATCAAGAAGGATTTCGTCTGTTAGGGTAATTTGTTTCCTTCTAAGCACCATTTGTCTGTGGGTTGCTAGTTCGACAACGTCTATTTGTTACTGTAACGGTTTAAAGCACACACGATGCTTCTTAACTCTTTCATGCTATTTATTTTAATAACACCTTAGATCTATTGTTTAAAGCATTATAATAAGAAAGTTATATTCAATTATTGTTTTATATTATTGTTCATATTAAAGTTGTTGATTGAATTTTTTTTTTTTTTTTTAATTTATTAAAAAAATTTTTATTCTTAATTTATGTAAAGAACAAATACTGGCCAATTTACGTGAATCTTATTTTCCCAAGGCATTTCAATAATAAAAGTGAGAAAGTAAGATAAGGATAGGTAAGTTATTTATCAAAATTCGATTCTACAAAGCACTGCCCAGTAAAAAAGTTCCGACATTTTTTGCCTTTTTTGTAAAATGAAAAATAAAATTTTTTGATTATGGGTCTAACTGTTAATTTAACTTTCTTGTTAAATATTATTGAACAGTTATAAATCAAAGCAAAAAGTCCTCCTTTGAGATCAGCGAAGTCGCAGGTTTGAAATTAATTTGGAGAATCTTATGGAATAGTTAATAACTCAAGTAAGTTTATTGTAATCCCATCTTTAATATCAGTAGATCGTTGAACGTAAAAAATCCCATAAAGTGTCTCTTTGTCTCATAACAAATTTCAATAAGATTTCTTAAGACATTGTATAAAAAACCTAGCAATGAAGACGAAAACAGGCAATTTTTTTTTTTTTGCAAAGAAAGCGTTGAGGTCATTTTTTTCATATATCTCGACTTACTTTTTAGAAGTTCTAGTTACAGGATTCGGCGGAATAGATCAACAACCGATCAGATTTTCTCACTGCGGTTAATTCATGAGAAATGTTATGAATATAACATAGACCTGCATCATTTGTTTATTGACTTCAAGCAAGCATATGATAGCTTGTACAGGGTTAAAGTATTTGAGGTCATGAATGAGTTTGCAATACCTTCTAAACTAATTAGTTTAGTAAAGATGTGCCTTAGAAACTCGGTTGCAAAAGTTAAGGTGCTAGGAGGTTATTCAGAAGAACTCGTTATCGATAGAAGGCTTAGGCAGGGTGACGTACAATCGACGAAACTGTTTAATCTCATGCTAGAAAAAGTCATAAGAAGCATCGAAATCAATCCGAATGGCACGATATTTAATCGATCCATTCAGTATTTGGCGTTTGCAGATGATGTTGTTATTGTGGGTAGAACCTTGAGGGCATTAGAAGACGGTTTTTTGCAACTCAAGGAGAAGGCAAGAACTGTAGGTCTGGAAATAAATTATTCAAAGACAAAATACATGCTGGCATCCAGATTTGATAACGCCATTTGCCGGTTGTCCTATGTGAGTCTAGGTGGTGAGTCCTTCGAAAACGTCAGGCAATTTAAATACTTAGGCTGCATCTTTACGCAAGATAGAGATGTAAAAAAAGAGATAAAAGATAGGTTGGCCTCAAGTAGTAGATGCCTGTTTGCGTTACAAAAGGTTTTCAAGGAGCGTGCTATCTCCAAAAAAAATAAGATTCGTATCTATAAGACGATTGTCCGACCAGTGGTAATGTATGGGTGTGAGACGTGGATTCTCACGGAAAGTGATGCAAAACTACTCCTAGTTTGGGAAAGGAAAGTTCTAAGGAAAATCTTTGGTCCAACCCTGGTTAACGGGAATTGGAAAATTAGGAATAATGAGGAATTAGCAAGGCTGTATGCATCCCCCAACATTTTAAATGAAATAAAAGCACGAAGTCTGGAGTGGATGGGACATCTTATAAGAATGGAAAGAGATCGCATCGTGAAATGACTATATGAGGACAAGCCGACAGGAAGAAGAAAAGTGGGAAGGCCCAAGAAGAGATGGACTGACGATGTAGAAGCCGGGATAAGAATGCTCGGAGTGAAAAGGTGGAGGGAGAAGGCCAAGGATAGAGAGGTCTGGAACAAAATTATTAAGGAAGCCAAGGCCCTGCAAGGGCTGTAGTGCTAAAAAAAAAAAAAGTTACGGGTTTCCTTTTGAAAACTGTTAAATACATGTTTTTTAATCGTTCTTATAATATTCTTCTTCTTTAATAGCGCTGCAACTGATGAAGTGTCTTGGGCTTCTCAAGACGGTCCCGCCAGGCGTCTCTTTCCTGCGCAGCCGCCCTCCTGTTGCGGAATCCAAGCATTGCCAGTACGTCTCCCTCCACGCAATCCTGGCATCGCAGCCTTTACACCCATCCTCTACAATGCCCTCTATAGTTTTCCTCGGGATTTCTTCACTACACTTCCTCGCCACGTGCCCTACCCACCGCAGCCTTCCGAGTTAGATTCTACGAAGCATCTTCCGATTCTTATATTAGATGATCTAATGGAGGAAGATAATAAACTAGGGTCCTTGTGGTAGGATACCTGGTTATTACCTCGGTTATTTCAACTATGTTCAGTTCAACTATAGGAGCTGTTTTTTGCGGAGATATATAGGTATATACGACCTTACGACTCTGATGATCTTGTACCTCCGTACTCTACAACTCTCTCATGACCAAGAAAGGTTCTAAGAAGGGTTATATCCCCTCCCAATACCAAGCTTCTAAACCTTTTCTGAATAACAGCGCTGTCTCCATTAGGCGATTTATCAGAGTCACTTGAATCCGACCGAGTTCTGCGTCTGGCAACTTCAGCTGCCCTTTGAGTTTATAATGCTCGTGATGCAAGCATGCGCAGCCTATTTTTGTCTCAGATTGAGGTATGCCTCAGATCTTTTCAGTAAAAGTATCTTTGTCTCATCCCGGGAGCATTCTGCAGAACAATGGTCTTTTGGTTTTTGAAGAAGACAAATTTACAGTAACGTACAATTGTTTATTTGAAGATATGAATTCAAAGAATATGATAAGTGTATACTGTGCAACAGGAATATTTCTCCAGCACTGAGAGTCAGAATCTTCAATGTTATATGTTTTCTATCCTCTTGTATAGAATGGAGTCTTATACGCTCGCAGTCAACTTTTGTTGTCGTTGCATTGAAGCCTTTGAAATGTGGACACCCTGAAGGATGTAAAAGGTCTGATGGTCCAGAGCCGAAATACTCAATGGACAAGGAATATGAGTTGATATTTATAGTCAAGAAGAGGAAACTGCAATTCTTCGGAGTCTCTCATGTGAAATGATTACTTTTCCATGATGTAGAACATGCTGTAAGGGAAAATAGATCGAACAATGTGAGCCAAGACGCCGAAGACGTTTATGGTTGAAAAACTTGCAACAATGGTTCGGAGAGGGCACTACCTCCATTATTTAAGAAGGCCGCAAACAAAATTCTTATTGCAGTGGTGATCGCTAACGCCCGATGCGAGCAGAGTACATAAAGAAGAAGAAATGATAAGGTGTAATAGATGTCTAGTTATATGAAGGATACGGCTACTAAGTCATATCTATTGAGTTGTCAATAAAAATGTAGGCATGGTCCAATTTTGAATAAGGTTGTGGCAGTGATCAGGTTATGCCATTCACAATGCACTATTACTACACTATCGAACTACATCGAATGGAAGTATCGTCAGCTGGTCCTTTGACGGATTCAAAAACGACTGGTTGAAGATGGAGGTTCATTTGATCATATTCTCAGAGGCGTCGTTCGAACAGGACTGAAGCGGGACTAATGTGTCCTTAGTAAAAGCGAGATGAACGAACACTAGACCATGCATTTTGGAAGCCAGTTAGAAATTATAAAATAGACATACCTTTTACGTGATAGCACAAATAATGTATTGGGGGGGTTGAAGAGAGGGGCATAGTCTTTAGTGGGGATGGAAAATAGTCAGTCTTATATGTGCCTTTGTCAGTAAAGTGTGTACCTGGACAGTTGGGAAAAAAGTCAGATTAAGGACGGGCGTTGTTTCTTCACTCTAGGCTTCCAATCCTGTATTACTATGAGTGAAGTGGCGTCCACCATTAGAGTAAATATTTATTAATTAAGCGTGCTTAATTTTTGATTATTTATTTGTATTTTAGATTCTTTGGGTTTAATGAATGTATATAATATGATTGTGAATTGAACAATAAAAACCTGTGTTATTTATGTAGAAACCTTACCCTACTCCCCGGTATGAGATAAATCAAATTAAAATAATTTGAATCTTACAAATTATAGAAAGAAAATGAAATAAAAATTCAGATAGTATACGATATATTATTAAAACGTTCTAGTATAAAGAATATTCAAAAAGATAAAAGTCCTTATAGTACAATTCCGGTCAGCCTTCTACTTTGGTGTTTTAAATATTCTATGTTACTTTGGCTGGTTTCAATAGTAAGTATAGAGAAGTAAGGAAAAGTAACCCACAAGGAATGCTAGTCTTGAATTCACTCATTGGACTTTTAAATAAAGGTTGCCTTAAGGTGTGTTGGCGTGGGTTTTGAGTAGCTCTCGTCATTGAACCGTGAATCTTTAAAGGTAAGTGGAAGTTTGTGGTACTTCCTTATGCTGAGTAGGTTATGGTCCAGTGGGGGAAGTGGGTAGATCTCACAACTGTTGTTTGCTTCTCGTTTTTGTATCTTTTGGTGGTTGTTAGATATCGTTTCTTGTGGTGTTAAGTACTTATAGGATTTTTATTTCAATTAATTAATTTTTACTTTACTCTTTAAAATGAAGTATTGTGATCCTGTCAAATTTAAGAAATTTTTTCCAACGGAATGAACGTATTGCGAAGAAATACGAAAAACATGTTTTTAGCGAATGGTCTGTATATATATATATATATATATTGTGATGGTTGGTTCCGCAGAGCTGGAAAGCATCAGAGTCATTTTCCGGGGTAGCCTGCTTCATTTTGTGGTCATCAACCGGTTTCGGGCGTTCGTCAGGATCTTCAGGATGCGTTTGTCAGACAGTGCGATAACACAAACTTGCACAGAGCAAATTCAGTTTATGTACTCAGAGTGTATAGAATTCATTGCTAGAATTCCAATTTGATGAAAATCGATTATCCCAGGATTATGACTTTACAGTACAGGTTCTTTGAAATTTTCTCTAAACGGCTGTATATATATGAATATATATAGCGAATATATATATGAAGGTATCATTTTTATTTGAAATATTTTTCAAAAAATTAACGTTAAAGAGATGTGTCTTATTTTTTATCTATGTAAAAAATGTATATTCAAAAAAAAAGCAAAAAAGAAGAAAAAATAAAATAAAAAATCCTGAGTTGAGAAATTATCCAGTGGTATAGCAGTCCAATCAACTTTCACTCATCTCACTACTAGCACTGACACTAGAGAGAATGTGGCGAGGCCACTGGCGTTTAAGCCGTCTAGGAGGGTTGTCGGGTAGAGTGCTGGATGAGTGGCGTCAGACTAGAGGATTAGGGTGTGAAGATAGGGTACTATGGAATTTCTTATATCTGACTTTGGTTACTTCTGATAGGAAAGGAATTTTTAGATCATTGTGGTTGGTTTGATTGGAAACATAATAAGGAGCGTTAACTACTGCCCGAAGGATCTTGGATTGTAGGGACTGGATGCAATTGAGGTTGGAACCTCACAGTTTGATGTCATATGTCTAGATGGGTTTGATGAGTGAAGTGTAAATTAATCGTTTGTTTTGTAGTGACAGTCTAGATCTTCTGTCTAATAGTCGTTTTAGTTGTCTGTAACGAGTGTTCATTTCTTGTCTTTTGAGTGTGTGGGGGTTCCACGTACTCAAAAGACAAGATACGTCTAGTCTTTTGTCGATATACATCCCAAGCTAGCGGACGACATCAGAGACTGGAAGGGTTGTAATAGTGTTGGAGAAGTAATTCTTCGTAGTGTAAAAGGTAACATGTTGATTTTTGCTTTCGTTCAGTTTGACTTTTCATTTTTTGAACCATCTCTCTAAAATAGTAAGATGATTCTGATGATCACTGGGTCGGGGTCTGAGGAGAGTATAGCCGTATCATCTGCACAGATGGAAAGGAAGGTTTTAGGATTAGTCGGGATATCTGCCGTGTAAATGTATAAAGGATAGAGCCCAAGATGCACCTTTACGGGACCCCTGCTTGGATCCTTTGGTAGGGAGAAAGAGAGGATCCAACCATCACTTGGAAGTAACGATCAGAGAGGTATGACTTAAGGATAAGGTAGTGTGTAGAAGGAAGTACACTCTTGAACTTCGAGAGCAGCCCGAGGTGCCATATCCGATCGAAGGCTTGCTTCACATCGAGGAAAACACCCGAGCAGCATTCTCTCCGGTCAATAGAGCAAGCGATAGTGTCCACAACGCGATGACATAGAGATGTGTCTATTTTATTTCTTCTAGTTGGCTTCCAAAATGGACCATGTTAGTCCCGCTTTAGTCCTGTTTAAATGACGTCTCAGTGTGAATTTTTAAGAAAAAATAAAATCTGAAAAAAATTGTCAAATATACCTCCATCTTCAGTCAGTCGTTTCGAATCCGTCAAGAATATTAGCTGACGATACTTCCATTCGATGTAGTCTGATAGTGCAACAACGGAATTGGCATATCCTAGCCAGTTATATTCAATGCCACAAACTTTTAAAAATTGTTCCATTCCTAAATTTTTATTGACAAGTACACATCGTTGCATTGGAGACAAATAAACTTGCTAGACTTCAATAGCAATTGATTTAGTAACCATAGCCTTTATATAACTAGACATCTATTACACCTTATCCTTTCTTCTATTTTATGCACCCTACTCGCATCGAGCGTTGGCGATCACCAATGCAATAAGAATTTTGTTTGATGAGGTTTCTTCCCCTTAACCATTGCTGTAGGTCCTAGCTCTCGCTTTTCCAACTATTTTCCCTTACAGCATTTTCTGCATCAAGGAAATCTAATCATTTCCCTGAGGGGGTGTCCGAAGAATGGCAATTATTTCCTCTTCTTGACTTTGAATATCACCTCACATTCCTTGTCCATTTGTAAAAGTATTTCGACGCTGCACCATTAGACCTTTTACATCCTTCTGGGTGTCCACATTTCACAGGCTTCAATGCGACGACAACAAAAGTTGTTCGTGATCGTACAAGCCTCCACTCCGTACAAGAGGATAGAAAACATATAACATCGATGATTCTGACCCTCAGTGCTGCATAGTACAAAATACTACTCATCGTATTCTTTCAGCAGATATATAAAATCTTCTGCCAATTCATGTCTTCAAATAAGCAAAAGTGTAAGTTTCACTGTAAATTTATCTACTTCAAATCCAAAAAGATCATTATTCTGGAGAATATTCCCGGGAATGAGCCAATGACAAGATGGTACCAGCCAGCACTGTTGATGGCTATCGAGCTATTTATAAAATATCTTATGGCATAAAAAGGTGACACCACACGTTTCAGCTAAAAGAGGACAAGCCCTTTATAGGATGGTTATCCACCATCTTCACCATACTACACGGGTGACCCTTGTTAAAGAAGAACTAGAAAATCTTGGTTTTTCAGTTAAATATGTCCAGAAACAGTTTATCTGTTCCTTTAGCTGGCACAGTACGATACTTGGGACGGTACATTGACAAGAGATTAAGCTGGAATCCATACATTTGACTGAGACGACATGATGTAAACAAAGTTTACAAATTACTTTTACAAACTGCAGATTAACCCTTGCCTTGAATACTACTTATAAGTTACCGTTAAGACCGATATGGACATAAATATATGGAGCAGAAGTGTGGGGATCAAACAAACATTTCATGGATACAATCGCTACAATGAAAAATTCTACGTAAAATCCTTAGTGGCATCCTACAGATTACATTTCTAATCATATCATTCACAATGACCTTCACATCCCATTTGTCCAAGATCTTATAATAAAATTTTACCACAAGTTTCATAGTCTACTAGCTCTCCATCCTTTTGTGCAACAGCACTCCTCCACTCATCCAACTGACAATCCTCCTCGTCGCTTGAAGCGGAAATGACCTGATGAGACCTTCTAGAGAGAGAATGTTTAAAATTCAAAGAGAAAAAGTATCGCCACCTGCGTGATTACTCTATCAAGCTGTTTAACACATGAACTGAAACTTGTATCATTAAATATTCTTGTTACGACATATTGCTGGAGTTGTAAATATTATTAATAAACGGGGGAAGGGGGATTCGAATCATAAAAGAATTAAATATATATATATTTGACTTTAACTAATATTAATATGGTAAATAAATGTTAAAAGTATTTTAGTATTTCATTTCTCCAAGCCATAAACCAAGAAAGATATCCGGTTAATAAATGTGTACATTCTGACTAAATATTGGTTTCTTAGAACTGTACATGCCATGCATTACAAGAATATGAAATCATGCTTATAAAACAATATTATTACATTTACCGCCACCATATTGGGTTTTCATATTTTATATATATTTATAATTAATTACCATAGGACGATTCAATTTCCTTATTACAAGTCTGTCTTAGTTAAACTTAAGTTTATAAATATATATAAATGTAATCATTTTTTTTATTGAAAAAGGCCCTTTATTCCCTTTACTGGAAAAGGTGAGCGGTCCCTGGGCTCTCACGCATACCCGCCCTATAGAAGCCCCTAACGCCCCAAATACAGTAGAAATAAGCTAATCCTAACCTACAAATCCCTCCAGTACTCAATATTCCTGAGGGGACAAAGAACCTAACCTAACCCTAACCTATCTTCCATTAATTCCAAATACAGTTAAAATGTCTATACACCCTTGCACACTAAGCTCATTCATTCAACCATGTACACTCTTAACGCCACTCAGTACTCAATATTCCTGGGGGATACAAGAAAACCCTACATCTAACCTTACCAACTAGCCTAAAACTAAGGGTCATACACCGGCTAGCCTGAAACCTGTATTCATGCAACATTCAAGCAATAAATTACTTTCATTGCAACATGCAAACTACCTACCAAATCAGCCCCTACCGATCTATTTCCATTCTCCTTTTAAATGCTTCTTCCGCAAAACGCCTAAAACCTGTGTTTCGAGCAGCATGGGTAGACTATTGTTCTCCAAAGCAACGTGGAACCCAATCTCCCTCTGCAAGCGCTAACGCAGATTAGAATACAGAGGGCAATCCAACAACACATGCTCACTTAGCTCCTCCTTTCCATACCTACAGCTCCCATCCCCCACCAGCCCATGTAACAATTCGTCGGAAATAATGCCACTGCCCCCACTTCACCTCCGGCAAAAGTTTAGTTGAACTTAAAGTTTGTAAAAATATACATATAACCTGTTAAAAAATGGTCTTTTATTCCTACATAATAATAAATTATAATATATATGTTACGCTCAAAGACCGAAAATGCTCATTGAGCGAAAAAACAGCTCACAACGCGTTGTGGTCACTGTAAAACATCTACATCACGAAATTCGTGATATGGCTCTTATGAAAACGCTCACGATGCGTTGTGGCAATCACAGAAGGACCACATAGCAAAATTCGTGTCGTGGCTATCATGTTTTACGACCACAACGCACTGTGACAATGAAGAAAAGCCATGACGCGTTCTGAGCACTAGTTGGTATAACCATATCACAACGGACAGATTGTAACTTGTCGGTTTGAGTACAACGACGCATTAAACCATCAGTAGAGTTGTTTATTCATTTCTTGTCTGTTTCTTAGGGTGATCGCATATCATGACCAACAAAAAAAGAAGTGCTTTATGATAAATTACGTGATTTGCGATATGGGTTCTACTAGTCTCGAAACTTTTTGGTAGATATCCTTAGGAAATATTTTTTGTCCTGTAATAAGTACCAGACAGACAGTGTCCTTAATACACTTTCTGCTGCTAAAAATTGAAAACCGTTGCATGACGTATTGTCATTATTAAATACAATATAAAGAAATCGTGTCATTAAAATAAAAGGTCATTTGTTATTTATTGGGATTACTTAATATTTATAAAAAAAAAAAAAACTCATTAAGTTTTGTTTCATTAAGTAACATTTCATATTTTTCTATACTCATGATAAAACTGCGATCCGTGCTTCTTTCCACAAACTCACGTAATTTATTATAAAACACTTCTTTTTTTATTGGTCATGGTTAGCGCTGATAATACGTTCACCCTAAGAAACAGGCAAGAAATGAATAAACAACTCTACTGATGGTTTAATGCGTCGTTGTACTCAAACCGACAAGTTACAATCTGCCCGTCGTGATATGGTTATACCAACTAGTGCTCAGAACGCGTCATGGCTTTTTCTTCATTGCCACAATGCGTTGTGGCCGTATAGCATAATAGCCACGACACGAATTTCGTTATTTGGTCTTTCTATGATTGCCACAACGCATCGTGAGCGTTTTCATAAGAGCCATAACGTGAATTTCACCATGTGGATGTTTTACAGTGACCACAACGCGTTGTGAGTTGTTTTTTCGCTCAATGAGCATTTTTGGTCTTTGAGCGTAACATACATACATATACATTTAGCATCTAAAAAATGATTAGAATTGAAATTAGCATAAAAAATAATTATTAAAAAAAAAATCGTGTGAAACACTCATACAACTTTCTCTTTCTATTATTAATACAATCATATATAAAATGGGTAAAATTCCCTTAAACCAAATTTTATTCATTTGTTCTAACGTAAATATAATAGTGGTAGGGAGGGGGCCCAGCCACCTAGTAGAATTATTACATTGTAGTCCAGAAAGAGCGCTTAGTGATAAGTGTTATCTCTGTTCAAATAACATTCGAAGTTTAAATGAAATCGTTGTTGTAACCGTTTACAAGAAAATTCCACCCCAAAAAAACACAAAAACTTGTTGTTTCAAATGTTTCAAAGAAACATGATATACATATTTATATGCGATAACAGTATAGGAAGTTTTCAAGAAAATCGTGAAAAACTGAATGATAACAAAAAAATTCAGTAAAGATGCACTTCCGGTTGGGTGGAGTTAGCTTGAAAAGATCGTATTAGATGCGGTGGTGTAGTAGTAGGTACACTAAATGGGTAAATGGGAACACTAAATTTTAGCTTCCGAAATTTTTCATATTTAGGATTATTTTGTGGACGCACACACCACACACAAAAAAAAAATCTGGTGTGAAACACTCACACAACTTTCTTTTATTCAAGTTCTCAAAATTATAATTGACAAATTTTTATAGTTTATGTGCCAAATTTAATGAAACTCGTTGAAAAACTGTGAAGTAAAAGCACACTTCCGGTTTACTAATTTTCTTGAAACTCCGGAATTTCGGCCATCTATTTATTTCTAATTAATTTTGTTTGGATCATAGAATTGTATAATCAACTATGATAGAACTTTAGAGAAAAAACATAACCCCACCCCTCCTCCAAAAGTGCCCTTAAATGAATTTTTCCAGAGAAATGTTTTAAAAAAGTTGTAGATCTTTGCATGTTTAGTTTATATACAAAGTTTCAAGAAAATCGTCGGAGACATTTTTGAGAAAATCGTAAAAAAGTGAAAAAAAAAATCATTTAGTAAAGTGGTAATGTAAACGCACTTCCGGTTATCCGTTTTTTTTTTTGAAACTCGTAATTTCAACAACATATTCAATTCTAATTAACATTATTTATATGATAGAATTGTCTAATAAACTGCACTTTAGATAAAAACCTAACCCCACCCCTACCCCAGAAGTGCTCTTAAATGAA
This sequence comes from Triatoma infestans, assembly GCA_011037195.1. Classification (NCBI taxonomy): domain Eukaryota; kingdom Metazoa; phylum Arthropoda; class Insecta; order Hemiptera; family Reduviidae; genus Triatoma; species Triatoma infestans. The sequence continues at coordinate 31,138 of JAAEAF010013674.1, forward strand.
TTTTCGCAGTGAAAAGTTTCAAATAAAAGTTGTAGCTGTTAGTATATGTAGTTGATATACAAAGTTTGAAGAAAATCGTTGGAGCCATTTTTGAGAAAATCGCAAAAACGTAAAAAAAAAAAAAAACTAAAGTGGTACTTCCGGTTGAGGAATTTTGACAGATGACCCACTGTCGGATCCCATGGTGATAATTAAACGGAATATCAAGTTTCAAGTTTCTACGATTTTTTGTTTTTGAGCTATGCCGTTCACATACATACATACATACATACACACACACACACACACACACACACATATACAGAAAAGCCACTTTTTTGGACTCAGGGGACCTCAAAACGGATATTTCCGGTGGAAACTCGATATCGAAAATTTGACACGATTACAATACTTCCGCCTTACTAGGAGTAAGAGAAAGTAACTAGACCACTTGCTAAAAAATATTTTTTCCACATTCAAGTGGACCTCAAAACATGTTTAAAACTTAGTTTCGAAAGTTTTGACACGATTGCACTAGTTCCTCTTACCAGGGGAATAAGTGAAAGTAAAAAAATGTATAGTTTCTGTATAGGTTGGTATATAGCCGTAAATTACATACATTAGTTTTAGGATCAGATAATGTGGTTGATTACATAGCAGGCCATGTGACAGCGATGCCATCCAGCCCAAAATAATGGTAATGTAATTTTTCCGTTTTTTGAGTCTTATCTCCCCCCCCCGCAGATTCCAAATCATCGGAACCATTTTGAAGGAAATTTCAGAAAAACTCTATTGTGTAAAGTCACACTTACTTCCGGTAAACCGATTATCTTCAAACATGGTATTTCAGCAATGCATTTAATTTCCCTTAATCTTATATATACGAGGCATGTCCAGTAAGTAAGTGTACTGAATTTTTGTAGGTTACAAAAATTTTTATTTGAACAAAAAAATTACCTGGTTACATTAGTACATATGTAAGCTATTTTTCGACATTCCTCTCAATGCAGGTGCTGAACCGGGGTATTAATTTTTTGATGCCTTCCTCGAAGTAGTTTCCCGCCAACCTGTTCGTCCACTTCTCCACCTCCCCCTTTACCTCCTCGTCGGTTGAAAACCTTTTTCCACCCATGTGCAGCTTCAGGGAGGTAAAGAGATAGTAATCTGAAGGTGCTAGGTCAGGGGAATGCGCGGGATGGTTCAGGACATCCCATTTAAACGAGGCAAGCAGTTCCTTCGTGGCGTTGGCCGTGTGTGGTCTGGCATTGTCGTACAACAGACAGACTCCCTTTGTCAGCATGCTTCTCCTTTTGTTCTGAATCGCCCTCTGCAATTTTTTTAGGGTCTCACAGTATCTTGCAGAGTTGATGGTCTCCCCTTGAGGCATATATTCAATTAAAATTATGCCTTGACAGTCCCAAAACACGGATGCCATGATTTTCTTGGCTGAAATTGTGGTTTTGAACTTTTTGGCGGAGGGTGAAGAGGTGTGACGCCACTGTTGAGACTGCCTTTTGGTTTCAGGTGTGTAGTGTGCAACCCAAGTTTCATCTCCAGTAATGATGGAGCGGAGAAATTCATCTCCATGGAGTTTGTAGCGTCTCAAAAACTCTTGCCCGTCAACAAGCGTATTTCACACTTGGCGGGAGATTGGATTGACAGTTCTCAACGTACTGACCTCGAACCGGTCTCCTTGCGGAGGGGAGGAATCAGGCTACATGACAGTGTAGCCAACATGTCGAAAACAAAATCCCTCCGGCCGTGAGAGCCTCAGTACACTTACTTACTGGACATGTCTCGTAGATTCTGTAGAAACGTAAATTGTGCTAAAGTGAGTACTTAAGAGGAAATTTTATGCTTCAAAACCCTCCCCCAAAACTACTGTGATAGAAGCAAAAAAAATGGAAATATTGTTGGGAAATGTGAATTGTATTTTAAAAAAATATTCTGAAACGTAGTTAGAACAGTAGGATGAGGTCAATGGCTACTGTAGGAGTAGAACCGTTATTCAGACACAAAGAGCAGGTAAAATTTCATTGTCAATTGGAATGCAAGCAACTTCGTAGACACTTCACAATTGCACCTTACAAGGCTATTTCTTACAAATGCTTTTCAGCTCCGCGAGCCACAAAACTACAAAAAAACAATTTTTTTTGCCTTTGTTGATTTCTTTTTATTTATTATTTTTATTTTTTCTAATTTCTTTAAGAGAAATTATAGCCATCATCAAAAATTTTTGAATTATTGAGTTTTCTTGAAAATTTATGTTTTGTTCCCTGAATAAGAACAATGAGAATAAAGGAAGGTTCAAGGGAAGTGCGACTTTACTGTTTTCTTTTTTGTTTTTGTTTTTTTGCGGTTTTCTAGAAAATGGGCTCCAATGATGATGATTTTCTTTAAATTCTTGGCGCTCCTTTCTTTGCCAGAATTTCGGCCAGCTTTCTACCCCAACATGCTTGGGTACTAAATGCAGGGTCTTGCAGTAAAAGAAAGTCGTATAAGTGCTTTATAAATCAGATTGCATGTGAGGGCCCAAAACATACACTGCACTGAAAACTTAGTTTCATATCTTGACATAAAAGAAGTAAGAGAGTAACAAGTAGGCTATGGCGGAAAAGCCCCAGGTGTTTTCCTGACACACCTTTAACAAAAATAAATATTTAATTCAGTTAATTCATTTTTTTTTTTTTTTGACAAAATATAACAATAACTATAAATTTGTAATTATTTTATATTTTAGATAAGATAAAATTTAGGGCTATTTATGTATTTTTAGAAAATTATCTAGATAGTCCATTAAAATCTGTAAGATGTATAACTAGTATGTGAAGCGGTTAAACGTTATACTTTTAACGTTGTTATGGAATGGGCCCCGCTTTTCCTGTGTAATATTAGAGCAAGAAAGAGGTAGAATGCTATCTGAAAGCTGCAGGGCTAACAGGAAAAGTGATGGAGCCTCGGGTTGGCAAATGTGAAAATTATTCATGAGGCACGCCTCAGCAATACACAACGGCACGAAGTGCGACTTTCCACTACTACCAACTTTCCCCCCTCTGTTTAGAGGAGGCCCCTCTTCACACTTTGTGCCCACATTGCTCTGTGTGTGTGTGTGTGTGTGTGTGTGTTTGTGTATAGAATGGAAACTCACACCTTCTACCATTCTATGTTTTTGGTGATGGCCAAGATTCTGGATTAATGAAATATTCAAGAGGTTTTTTTTTTCGGTTTGGAGAAACTATAGATAGACCAGCCACAGACATGGAGTAGTATTAAACTGTAGTGAGTGTGTGATCTAGACGGAAGACATGAGAATCTTTATTTTACTGGTAGGTGATAGAAATGGTGTGTTTGGACTAGATGCGGATACCGCCACTGTGTGCGGAGAAGGTGTCAGCACAATGTACACCCATACGGTGCGCATAATAATTCAACTTGCAGTCCGTGTTGGTGTATTGATCAATAGTAAGCAACCAGCCCACGACTACCACTACTGGTCCTTGATCTACAATAGATGCAGTTGTCATAGGCAACCATGGCTATTATAATCCCAATGTTGAATGACAGCCTCTCATACAAGTAAATAAGATAAAAACATTGAATATTTGGAATATGATGTGTGTTTTTTGGAATTAATTTTACTATTGGAATTTCTTTTATATTAAAATTTAATATTTTTAATTTAGTATTTATAAAACACTGCTACAAAGCCGTTGTAAATTGAATTGGAAAGAGATAATATTTTTGTAATGTTTATACACTGGCAAGAACTGTGGGGAACAAAAGTGGGTAAAATTTAGTGAGAATTAAGGATTCCGTTGTTATTTCCTTACAAATATGTTAATAAACTACTCCCACAAAATGAATAATCCCTTCTTAAACGATACTGCCCGATAAGATTCAAATAGATCTTTTATCATGAGTCCCCGGAATTGTTCTGCATGTTCTCAGAACTGTGAGGAAACGATTTTTTCGGCTTGGATTCCCCAACAGACAGAGGCCAGTTGAAGCAATACAACTAGTCAAAGGCAAGCGAAAGAATTTATCCGGGACCGCGAAGCTTTATTAAAGTTAAACTGTATGTTCTGGTATTTTATCCGTCGTAGCATGCATTTTGTTCCTGACCGGTTTCGGATTTGCATCCATCCTCAGAGCAAATTCACCAAGTTCGTGTAGACAGTTACTTATACGTAATGTTTCTGTTACACTCACACTTGTTTTGTTGGTTGTATATATGTGAGCAGCTTATATTAAACTGTATCTATTGACCAGGCACTTATAGGCTCAAGAATCATAGGATCAGGCCTCCCAGTGGTCATTGCAAGTTTCGCCAGACGGAGAAAGTGACACCTTGCTGTGTCCTCCACTACTGGGAGGCCCTAGCAAGAATAAGAGTCCTCCAACTGAACATTGAATTTTGTAGCAGCGAACGGCAGCGACAAGCTGTACGCAGGCGCCTTCTAAAACTAACTACGCACATAATGACGTAGGCACTTTTGATAAAACATTTTTCTGGCTCAATAAATTTTTGGATAATTCCGGGCGGAATAGCTGCAACGTAAATCATTCGGTCAAACTCAATTTGTCAACAACAAAAAATATAATGTGAAACACTCACACGGATCTCTCTTCTTCTCTTAATACAGTTATATTATTCTCTACTGGGTACCCGAACATGCGGGAATAGAGGGCAATGAGAGGGCGGATCGGCTGGCTAGGGAGGGGTCCTCCTTACCTTCTTGTGGCAAGCCAGCCCTAGCCGTCACTAAGAGGTTCTGTGACAACAGGTTACTTTGGGTGACGAGAATTTTGGAGAAATATTGGGAGGACACGCAGGGTTGCCTCCAGGCTACAAGATTTATCAAAGGGACCAAAACAGGGGGTTTTAGATTACCTCCTGTCCCTTAGTGGGATATGACTGAGGACCTTGGTGGGTGTAGTGACTGGGCATACATGGGTGGCTAGTCATTTGCATAATATAGGGAGGTCGCCTCATCCCATTTATCAGAACTGTGATGATGGTGTTAAGGAAACGATGTATCACTTTTTATGTCAGTGTCCTCGTTTCGCTGGTACTAAATTTCGTGTATTTGGGAGGGCATCACTCTCGCGGAACAGCCAGGGAGGGTTGGTGCTGAAAGATATTTTAGGATATTGTAGATAAACAGGCAGACTACCGGGGGGAAGATTAATTGGGGGGATAAAAGTCACATAGGCTTAGGCCCCAGGCCGATAGGCACCCAGTTTTAATAATAATAATAGTACAGTTATACTCTCAGTAAAAAAAGTCTCTGTACATCAGTGTATAAATTATTTAATGAACAAAAATTAAATATTGGGATTTTTTTTTTAATGAAGGAGACGTATTTTTATATAGTTTATAATGAATTTTACTTTCCATTTAACAATAAAAAAGAAGTAATTAATTTTAGTACATTAGTTGATAAGTTCAGTAATAGCCTCAAAATTGAGAGCAAAAAAAGTCTCTGTACACAATATTTTTATGTTTTATGTTTCTGAATTTTTAAGTTATTTATTTTAAAAACTGGTGGGGCCACCTTTGTTTCGTATTACTTCTCTCAAACGATTCTGCATTGAGCTAACTTTTTTGTCAATTCGGGGGTTACTTTTAGCCATTCTTCTTTTAAAAGGGATTTCAGCTCTTCCCTGTTTTTTATCTTTACTTTTCTGATCTGACGTCCCAATTCATCCCAAAGGTGCTCAGTGGGGTTCAAGTCTGGAGATTGAGGAGGTATTCTGAGCTGACGGGGCGCATGATATAATAGCCATTCTTGAACTTTTTTAGCTTGATGCTTGGGGTCGTTGTCTTGTTGAAATAAAAAAGTGCGTTCCAAATTAAATTTCTGCGCGCTTTCTTTTAAATTTTTAAAATATCCATATAAACATATTGGTCCATTATTTCGTTAATAATATGTAAATTTCCCACACCACAAGCACTCATACACCCTCCAAACTAACACATTACCACCACCGTGTTTAACAGTAGCGACTAAATTTTTTTTTTTAAATGTTCATTTGTTTTTCTCCAGACTTTACCTCTTCCATCTGATCCATGGACATTGAATTTACTTTCATCTGAGAAAATTACGCGTTCCCAAAATGAAAACGGCTTATTAACGTGCTCTTTAGCAAATTCCAGACGAAGGCGCTGATTTTTCCTACTAATAAAGGGCTTCATTCTTGGAACACGCCCATGGTACCCTCGTTTTTTTGTGCAGTTCCTAATGATCTGGGGCGTAACATTAACATTGTAGTCCCTACGGATCATACCAGCAAGTTCAGTGGCACTGGTTTGGGGTTCTAGTTCAACAGATCTCACTACTGCCCTTACATGATTTGACTCAAGTTTAGGAGGACGACCAGAACGGTACCTATTTTTCACTGAACCCATCTCTTCAAATCTTTAAACAATATATCGTACATTGGAAAACCCTAAGTTGACCATTTTTCCTATTCTTTTAAAAGTATGTCCCTTGTTTCTTAATATGACAATAAGTTCGCGAATTTCATGACACACTTCCATTTTATTTGATTTTAATTTCAAAATAGCACTTACTAGGAACGTTTCATACAAACTACTAACTATAAAATAGATAAAACTGAGACAAAACTGAGACCTTTCATCTTTATTTTGATTTATTCAACTGTGTGCAGAGACTTTTTTTGTTTATATATTATGGTTTATTTTTGTTATTTATCAATTATTTTTTTCTGTTAATGTCTATTAATATTTCAGTTATATATCAACAAACTAGAATAATTTCTGTTTTAAATAACATATATTTTATTCTCGTTATCCCATCATTAACGCTTTTTTAAATACTTGGAAAAATTCTCATATTGATGTGAGAGACTTTTTTTTACTGAGGTATATAAAATGAGAAATTTTCTTTACATAAAAGAAAGTCACGACTCACATTACAGTATTGTGTAAATTGACCAATTATTTTTAAACTTATACTATTTTCCTAAATGCTTATAACGCCTTCAATTTTTTTGTATCAAGGGAAAAATCTAAGCTTAATAAAATTACCTTTTTTTTTTGGAGGAAAGCATAACCCCCACCCTCCGCCACCACAACTTCAATAAATGAATTTCTTGGAATAAGTTTCAAATAAAGGTGTAGATCTCTTATATTCATAGCCAATATGCCAAATTTATTGAAATCCATTAATGTTTTTATGGAGAAGTAAAAAAGAAACTATTCAGTATTCTTCGAATTTGGAATTATGCCATCTCATTTCACGGTATTTAACTATTTTTAGATGATAAAATTATATAATTAAATAAAATAACACTTTAGAGGGAAATATTATCCCATCCCTTCCATCAAAATTCCTTTTAAATGAATTTTCCCGGAAAAATTGTATTTGCAGTTGTAAGTAAATTTTGTAACTAGGTAATTAATACCCCCATATAAATAAATAAATTAATTAATTAAACTATTTATATTGCAGCAAGTGAATCTCTTAATCCTATTAAGAGGAAGTATTTTAATCGTATCAAATTTTCGATATTGAGATTATTTTACCGGAAATATCCGTTTTGAGGTCTCCTAAGTCCAAAAAAGTGGTTTTTAGAAAATGGTATGTATTTGAATAGCATAGTTCAAAAAAGAAGAATCGAAGAAAGTTCAACCTTGATATTCCGTTTAGGTATCATTATGGAATCTGGCAGTAGGTTATCTGTCAAAATTCCTCAACCGGAAGTACCACTTTACTTCTCAAAAATGGCTAGCAACGATTTTTTTCAAACTTGGTACATCAACTAAACATTTCTCCAGGAAAATTCGTTTAAGGGTACTTTTATAGGAGTGGTGAGGTTAGGTTTTCATCTAAAGTGCTATTTCAGTTTATTAAACAATTCTGTCATCTAAATAATGTTAATTAGAATGAAATATATTGTTCAAATTCCAAGTGTGAATAACATCGGATGACCGCAAGTGCCTTAACTTTACCACTGTACTAAATGATTTTTTTCACTTTTTCGTGATTTTCTCAAAAAAATGACTCAGACAATTTTCTTGAAACTTCTTATACAATGATGTACAACTCTTTATTTAAAACATTTCTCTGGGAAGGTGGGATTATTTTCACTAAAGTGCTATCAATTCAATCATTCAAACAGAATTTATCTAGAGATAAATCCATGACCAAAATTCCGAGTTTCAAGAAAATTAGTAAACCGGAAGTGCGCTTTTACCGAACAGTTTTTTCAGTTTTCGACGAATTTCGTTAAATCTGGTACACTAACTATAAAATTTGTCAATTATAATTTTGAGAACTTGAATAAGAGAAAGTTGTGTGAGTGTTTCAGACCAGATTTTTTTTATATAAGAGTATTTAGTAAGAACATCCAACTATCTGGCTTTGTTGAAGAAATATTAACAAATTCTTCTTTAAAATTTGTCACTTATAAAAATATTGAAAAGACCATTTTATTTTCTATAATATTGCTGATTGCTGCAACCTAGATAGTTTGCTGCGTTCCTAGACATTTCAAAAATATTTTGTCATCAATTTTCAAACAGTAACCGATCATTTAAATATGGTGAATTTTGTTTATTTTTGTATCCGTCCATTTAAACAATTTTTCTCTTAAAATATAAATTAGATTTTAAGTAAGCGTAAAATTATAGATAAAATTAACTTTTCATAACATATATATATATATGTTCTTTTGACCATTGTATAATATAATTATCTTACAAACAGGATCGGTTGATAGTAATCTCATTAGTGTTAGAAAGAGAAAACAGATAAAGATTAAATTTTATGTGGTTTATAATACAAAACATAATGAAACAATTTCAATGTTAACTTACTTTTTGTTAATTATAACTACAAGTATTTAAGACTGAAGATTATAATAATAATAAACTAAACAAACAATAATACACACGAAACAATAAACAATACTTAACGGAGATTTTGAGCAGAAAATATATCGCAGAACTCTGTAAATATTCCTTGAATTCATATATTTCATCACATAACCCTTTTATGAACAATACAAATTCTTCGTATAAATTATTTCGTATTTATTAGTACCAGTGGTTTATTTAATTATAAACTACTTTTATAATTTAATCTATATCTGTTTTCTCTTTTGTGTAGCACTGATAATCATTATATATATATACACATAAATTTAATGAAACATCTACGAAAGAACTGATATAATAGTTTCTTTCAAATGATAAAATATTGAGATAATGATAAAAATTATATATATACTAAATAAAATTAATCCAGACTCAATTCATGATTTAGTTTTCTTAAATAGCGCTTTCGAGTCATACACTGAACCAGCTGGTGTTACCATTTTCTAGTTTCACTCCAAACATATGTTTTTGGGAACATATGTTATGAAACTTTTCTATACTTTCCATAACTTCATTGTATAAATATTTTTATGTTTTTTTTTTTGTTTTTTTTATTTATTTACGGTAATTTATTTTAATAAGTTAATAACTTTTAAAACAATATGTATAATTTTGTATCAATTTTAAAAACATAAGGTTTTTTTTTTGTCTTTGTACTTCAATAATAATTGTTTAAAATAAAGTAACACAATCATAATAGCTTCTTAGTATTATGATAAAAATGTTATTCATTCCAAAGGTTTCCAAAATATTCGGTTTATTGTTATTGTTTTTATAATACAATACAGTATTATTAAAGTCCATTGTATGTGTTCAGTTGTTTTGAGGTAATAAGAAATTTCTTTTTTTTTTTTTTTTAAATTTTGTACTCATATATATAATAATAGTTGTTAAAGACAATAATCCGTAGAAATGGAGAACATTAATTTTCAAGAATCCTACATTTTGAAATCTTTATTAATGATTTCAAGCATATGCAAGTAAGTAATATTATTGTATTTTTCTTTGTTCTGTTGAAGAAGTTGAATAACGTTATAAGTCTGCCGAATCTGCAATATTTTTTTTTTTTTTTACTTTCTTTTACTCCTACCAACTCACTAACGAGTTAAATTTTCGAAATAAGAGTTTTCAATGGAAATGAAGGGAACCTCTTGTTTTGAGGTTCCCTGAGTACGAAAAATGTTTTTTAGAATATTCTATATGTGTGTTATTGTGTGAAAACAAAATATGTGGAAAACGAAAAATTGAAAGATTTCAGCCTTTCGTGATTTTCTCGTATACGGCTCCAACTTTTTTATTTTTTATTTTGTTGAATTTAGTTTGATATTATCAGCTGAATTTTTACTTTCTCATATTGATCTAAGAAAAAGTATTTTACGATAGTCTTATAATATGAAAATTGAATTTTCACCGCATATTCATTCAATTAAGGTGAGGGTTTACAAATAATAAAAATTTTTAAAAAAAATAAGTTTTTAGCGATCAGTTTGTATGTATGTGTGTATATGAAATGAAAAATCGCAGAAGCTCAAACTTAGTATCATTAACAAATCAGAAAACGAAATTTCAATCAAAATCCGCCAACCGGAATAAATTTTTAATTATTGAAAATTAATTTTTTTCTGCAATCGTTGAATAAATGTGATGATTATTACACTAAATTTAGCAAAGAAAGTTCAAGTTTCACATACAAGTGAGTTACACACTACTTTCTCTTACTAGTGGGTGTGTGAAAATTACTTGTTTTGCGAAGTGTTGCCCCTACATAGTCATAATCATACAAATATTTATTTATATGCCCTATATAATAATAATGTATATGAGAAATGTTTTAATTATGAAATTTTTGACATACCTATAATATAACCTTTCTAAATGGAACCTTTTATACTGAGATAACTTCTTCACATCCTTACTTAAATTCAATTTTTGACTGATTTATACGATTGCAGAAATAAAATCCAATATTTAACTCGTAATCAAAGTATTTTTTTGCAACTCTCGTCCAGTTTGATGCATTCGCTGCGCTCGTATGGTCAAACTCCTGAACTCGAGTGGGTAAAAGTCCTACTTTTTCTTACTTGTGTAAATAAATAACTATTTTCTGCAATCGTTGAATTATTTCACTAAATTTGGTGAAGAAAGTTTAATTTTCATACACAAGTGAAGTTACACACTACTTTCTCTCACTAGTGTGTAAGAGTCACATTATTCAACTCTAATTAGCCCGACATCTAGCGGCAATACGCGAAAACAAGATCAAAACAAATATAAAGATACAGCGGATTTGAGATTGTACAGGTTTATAGTGAGAGGGAGTTTTAAACATGAATTTAAACACATTGATCTTTTAGCTTCTTGAAGAGGCTCATTGCTATAAGGGATGAACGGTCGGCTTATTGCGAAACACTGACGCGGTTATATTCCAGAAACTCTTAACCTCTTTATATATTTTTTTCTATATTCATATAAATTAAGAACCAATTTCATACGATGGTAGAAACAAAAAATCTAATATTTAAGTCATGAGGTCAGAGTATTTTGTTACAACGTTCTTGCGGTCAAACTCTGAACTCGAGTGTGTAAAAGTCCTGCATTTATCACTTGTTAAATAAATATTTTTTTTTCATTAAATATAGATACTGTTTAGTTTTAATACAAATTGGATGGTGCCGGGGAAAAAGGGAACAAGTCAAATTATCCTAGTTTTGAGTTTTGAATAACATTTGAGTAGCAGAACTTGTTCCGTTTTGCACAAGTACTTTAAATATGTTTTCTTGTCCCTTTTGAATTATTTTTTATTTTGTACTCGATAGAGAAAGGCACAACAAACTTGTTTCAAATGAAATCCAAAAATTGAATAAATTGACTTTCTCTTTTTCCCCGATACCGTCCTTTTATTATGTTCATGGCTATTGTTTCATACTAACTATGCACTATTGTATTAATAGTTTTTATATTTTGTTACAAAGATAAACAGATATTTGAAAACCTTTTTTGGTTCACCATTACAGAAAGGTATTCCTTTTGTTGAATCAGTCAGCACTTCTCTTATTATTATTATTATTATTTGTGCGGAGGCATCAAGCCCCTATGCTATCCAAAGTCTTTCAAATAACTACCCTTAAGTTCAGAGCCTTCTCAGTGCACTGACGGCCTTCGCCCAGTGTTCTCTCGTCACAGACAACACTGTCCATCACCGAACAGTGAGCTATAAGATGCTCCTAGGAAGAAAAAAATCTAAGGACAGCACTACTAGACTCGAACCCGTGACCTCCGCGTTGCTAGTCCAGAACGCTACCACTGAGCTAATCTCACTTCCCTAGCACTTCTCGTTCTTTTTTACTTATTATTTAATTAAATTGTAATAATTGTAACTGTTGTTTTCTGAGGCTGTTTTGAAATTGATATTATTTTAAATTTTGATTTTAAAGATTTTATGATTTTTTTTTAAATTTTTCAAATATTTGTTTATCATGCATAAGGTAAATGTAAATGAATTTTACTGAAAAAAAAAAAAACAAAAAAAACAACAAATATTTCAAATCAGTAAACCTAAACAAAATATATGAAAATAAAGTAAATAAAAAACTTAATATATCACAAAAGTTAATTTAATAAAAAATAGTTGTGGTGGTGGTTGATTCCGCAGAGCTGTAAAGTATCAGAGACATTTAGCGTGATAGCCTGCTTCATTTCGTGGTCACCGACCGGTTTCGGGCGTACGCCCATCTTCAGGGTGTGTCACACTGTCTGACAAACGCATCCTGAACCCCCGAAACCGGTCGATGGCCATAAAATGAAGCAGGCTGTCATGGAAAATGTTTCTGATAATAAAAAATATTTTGGAATGTATGGTGTGTATATTATGTAGTGTAAATATTGTGTAACACACAGGGTCTTTATTGATTTGTGACTGTCAGGATATTGATACGTTATGTGTTTTATATAAGCTTAATGAAAGTAGAGTTTAGGACTGGGAAAAACCAAGATTTGTACTTAGGGAATGTCCAGAGAATTTGTGGGTAAATTGAATATAAAAATTAGAAAGGATATTAAAAGAATGTGAAATTCAATACTTGAACTCCTACAAATTGGTTCCACGAAATAACCCACAGATAAATATATATATATATATAAAAGAAATATCTACGGAAATGCAGTTTTCAATTTCTATATCACATATGGTAACAATATCCTCACAGTCACAAATCAAGAAGGCATACAACACAACATTTTTACCCTCAAAAAAAAAAAAAAAAAAAATATCAAGATTGTCTGGAAACATTTGTCAAATAAAATTGAAGTATATGAAGTTTAAAGAAAATCATTGTAACCATTTTCAAGATAATCTCGAATAAATGGAAAAAAAAAATTCTGGAAATCTTGCTCGTGTATGGCGATTTCCTTGAGGCCGCGAAGGAGTCGAGAGGCTGAAAAATCCCGAAGGAAATTCAATTCATTTTTGGCCTTAAGGCCGGATTTTCCCGCCCGCTTTATCTTGATGACTCAGTCGGCCATGTCTCGTGAATATTTAACCTCATTTTGAATTTTAGGCCTGAGGAGAAATTATTGAAGAAAACCTGAGGTCTTCGTAACTCCTTCGGTAGCCAAGAATTTCAGCGTTGCAATGAATCTTTCGTGGAGGGAGGAATGGCTTGCCTCATAACCGTATTTTCTTTGGCATTAAAAGAGGTGACCAATGCAAGAAGATGTAAATAAGTATCATGGTCCACTTAAATCATGGTAAAAATCCTTTGGAAAAATTCGTAGCTCACTAATCAGGTGTTTGTGGGAATACACGTTTCTTTTTAAAAGCCACTCCCTATACCAAACACTTCTTTTACCCCTTTTCTTATGAGTACAATCCCATGTAAATATACAACCACCAGCCGCTAAAATATTGTCATCCATTGATGCCATGATTGCAGAACGACGAGAAACTTAGTTCTGACTTCTAGAAAGAATGCGTTGACCAGGAGAAAATCATCAAGGCCTATTGCTAGAAGATTTCCTTGAGGAAAATACTCATCGTGTGTAGGCAAGGGTTCGGTAGAGGAATTCCTCAAGGAAATCTTGGATGCTTTTCCTTAAGGATTTCCACTACGTGTATGGCTACCTTAAAATCGCACTTCCGGTTGATGGATTTTGCCCGAAACGTAGTACGTACCTATCAAGTTTTGAGCTTCCTGTGATTTTTCTTCTTTTTTACTTTCTCTTACTTCTTGTAATCGTCAAATTATCGATATCGAGTTTTTATCGGAAATAGCAGTTTTGAGGCCCCTTGAGTCCAAAAAAGTGGTTTTTAGCAAATGGTCTGTGTGTGTGTGTGTGTGTGAACAGCATAGTTCGAAAACGAAAAACCGTAGCGGTTGAAAGTTGATATTCCGTTTAGGTATCACCATGGCATCTGACAGTGGGTCATCTGTCAAAATTCCTCAACCGGAAGTACCTCTTTACTTGTTGGTTTTTTTACGTTTATGCGTTTTTCTCAAAATTGGCTCCGACGATTTTCTTCAAACTTTGTATACCAACTACACATACAAAGAGCTATAACTTTTATTTGAAATGTTACCCTGGGAAAATTCATTTAAGCGCAGTTATGGGGGAGGGGTGGAGTTAGCTTTTCATTTAAAGTGCTATTTCAGTTTATTAAACAATTCTATCATCCAAATAATATTAATTAGAATTGAATATGATGTTGAAATTCCGAGTTTAAAAAAATATCGGATAACCGGAAATGCGTTTACATTACCACTTTACTAAATGATTTTTGTTCACTTTTTCGCGATTTTCTCAAAAATGACTCCGACGATTTTCTTGAAACTTCCTATATAAACTAAACATACAAGAGATCTACAACGTTTATTTAAAATATTTCTCTGGGAAACTTCATTTAAGGACACTTTTGAAGGAGAGGTGAGGTTATGTTTTTCTCTTAAGTGCTATAGATCCATAGTAAATTAATTAGAATAAATAGATTGCCAAAATTCCAAGTTCCAAGAAAATTAGTAAACCAGAAGTGCGTTTTTACTGGACAGTTTTCGACGAATTTCATTAAATTTGGTACACAAACCATAACATTTGTCAACTATAATTTTGAGAACTGGAGTAAGGGAAAGTTGTGTGAGTGTTTCACAGCAGTTTTTTTTTTGTTTATTATTATTATTTGCGCTGGAAAAATACAATTCTATGGCAAACGAGTTATGTACATTATAAATACAAAAATTTGGATAATTACACACAAATTAATAATTAAATACAAAAAGAATAGTGATATTATGTTGTATCTACTTTTTTGTGAATTGGTTATAAAGATAGGAATACAAATATAATTGCATTAATATAAACAATAGTTATGTTTGCCCGTTGAAGTTCAAAATAGTACTGGATTAAATCTAATCACTTCTTTTCCTGCCCAGATTGGTTGGTAGGTATTTATTCCCTCCTTTCCTCCCCAAAAACACACACACACACACACACACACACACACACACACACCACCTTTATATTTATATTATGAAAAATATCTAAGATTTTAATTTAAAGAAAATTGATTATTTTATAATACTTTATTGGAATCAGATGTCTATATTCGCATCACTCACAAGTACGTGCCACACTAAGACATCTCTCGCAATATATTGACCTCGGTAGTTAACAAAGGCTGGGTGACCACAGATGGTAGCCAGGTGGCCTCTTGAGTGTACACTGACCCTTGTATGAAGGAAATACAGGCCAGGTGTACACTGACTCTTGTATGAAAGGGTTTTGCCGGCGGCGGTTCTTTTGACTGTGTATTGACCCTTGTTTGAAAGGGTTTGCCGCGGTTCTTGACCTGCAGATAGCGGCTGGCTTGAACCACTAATTATAATTTTTAGATTTATAAATTATTTAAAAATTATATCTTCTTTCTTCTTGCATCACATCACAATACAGTGTGCCCCATTTAAACGGGCACTTTTGAAATAACTCCTAAACGAACCAATATATCTAAAAAGTGAACATAACGTTTGTTAAAGTATTTTCGCTCTAGTTTATGGTGGTGTTAATGTTTTTTTGATATTATTACCGCCTTACACCTTAAATCCGTGGTTGAATATGGCGATTTTCTTTTGACCCCCACTTTTTACTACTGTATTAAAAACTATTTAAAAAATGAAGAAAAATGCCGTAAATTTCACTTCAATATTTCAAACCGTCGCCGAGATATTCAACCATAAAGACTTCGTCGTTATTAAACACATACATAAATTTTGTCGTTTTTTTCCTACTTTTCTGATTCGTAAACTTAAATTAAAAGCGGATTTTCTCATTAATTTCGAATAAGTAACAGAGTTCAAATGCTGATAAAATTTGAAAGATTTTAAAACTATAAGGGACTTAAAAATCAGGTAACACACATCATTAAAACAAAACAATATTCCAGTTTCTTTACAAAAATCGATAAAAAATATTTCCTATTTATTTAAAATGACTTCCTCAGCTTAAACGGCAAAAGCGCAGTCGCTGTCCAACATATGAAGTTGCTAATCGTATCATGTCTGCCGGAATTGCTAAGCAGGTTTGGATTAAGTCTTCTCTAGCTGCCTCTGGAGTGGTTGGTTTCTTGGTATAAATTTTTTCTTTGAGATATCGCCAAGGAAAAAAAATCAAGAGGGGTTAAATTTGGCAATCTGGAAGGCCAGCTTGCCGGTCCCAGACTTCCATCTTGCTGTTACTGAACATCTCATTCATTCTATCCTCACCACTAAGACATAGTGCTCGGGATTAACCATCTTGTTGGAACCACATTCTTGTTCTGACATTCAATGGAACATCTTTCAGCAAATGTTGTAACCCTTGGCGAATAAAATTAGCGTATTCTTGCCCATTTAAAGTACCTGGCGAACAGTATAGGCAAATAGTTTTGCCTCCAACCATTTCGCACCAAACATTAACAAACAGATGTTCAGAAACCACTGGATTGGGAGATAGGGCGCCGGTAATGCCAAGGAACTAACAATTCCAGAAGCCTTTAGAGAATACTTAATCCAAGCCTGCTTGGCAATTCTGGCAGACATGATATGATTAGCAACTTCATATGTTGAGCAGCGACTGCGCTTGTACCGTTTAAGCTGAGGAAGTCATTTTGAATAAATAGGAAATATTTTTTTATCGATTTTTATAAAGAAACTGGAAAATTGTTTTGTTTTAGTGATGTATGTTACCTGATTTCTAAGTCACTTATAGTTTTAAAATAGCTTTTAAGTTTTATCAGCATTTGAACTTTGTTACTTATTCGAACTTGATGAATATCCGCTTTTAATTTTAGTTTACGAAACAGAAAAATAGGAAAAAAACGGCGAAAATTTAATCTTTATGGTTGAATATCTCGGCAATGGTTTGTAATATTGAAGTGAAATTAACGGCATTTTTTAAAATATTTTCAATACAGTAGTAAAAAGTGGGGGTCAAAAAGAAAGATGCCATATTCAACCACCGATTTAAGATGTAAAGCGGCAATATCAAAAAACATTAACTCCACCATAAATTAGAGCGAAAATACTTTAACAAACGTTATGTTCACTTTTAAGATATCTTGCTTCGTTTAGGAGTTATTTGAAAAGTGGCCCTTTTAAATGGGACACCCTTAATTGACTAACTGGAGGAAGAGAAAGTCGTATGAATTGTTTGAATTGACTTTTATTTGAATAGCATTTAGAATTCCATATTGTTGAACAAAAACTATTATTACAATATAACTAATGGTTAGTTTATCGATTATCGACCATATTATCTACTTCGTAGAAATGACGTCGAGAAGTTGTTAAATGTAACTATAGAATTCTTTTATTTTATTGACGTTTCGGCAAGCCTTTGCCTTTCCAAATCATAGGAATTTGCCTTCTATACAAAGGAGATATAAAAGTAATGATATCAGTTTTTAATAATATAACAATTTGATAATTTACCTCATTAATAAAAATTATTTATTTCATAAAAAAAAAACTAAAAGTGGTAGGCGGCATATCATCCGGTATCCTGTCAGTTTTCGACTTATGTTTTATAATTGTTAATTGCGCTCTAGAAATACAAAGTTTCGGAGCCCCTTGTAAACGCAAAAAAAAAAAATTTGGAGCTTATGTAATCTTTGACATTTAATCATGCCATCGATTTTAATAACCCTTCCATTTTAAGCACTTTCCACAACCAATCAAAACAACTTCTATCCGAACACTATCAATTTAAAAACAAAAACAAGAAATCATAATTTCAAATTTTTCTAACGCTAAACAAAGACACACCGCCAGTAATTTTTGATCTTTCAAATTTGAAATTGCCGCTCCTCACTATAAACATTAAAAATATAGAACATACTATAAGTACAAGCAATAAGTAAAAGCAAATGATATCAGCAAATACTAGCAAGTAATAGCATTTGCTTAAATTGATATGAATAACCTTTTGCTTATACTGACCAGAAAGGTTCCTTCGGTAAAACTTAGCAACAATAACTAGGCCATAATTATATATGGCCATTAATAGATATAGTTTTTAAGCCTTTCCATACTTTGCCTAAGACAATGTAGACATTTTATAGAATGCCTAGGCAATGCAGAGAATGCTTAGCCCAAGTATGAAATAAAAAGGATATTTCTTACTTTGCCTGAAGTAGTTATATATTCTATAGAATGCCTGAATTTCATACTTTGCCGGTAACACATATACATAGTTCAAGAAAGTAGAAGCCAAAATTAAACTGGGCTAAAAATAATGTTTTCCCTCCCTCTCCCACTATGGATATAATTATCTAATTTCCCTGGGATCTAGATCTATTTAGGACTCTCTTGTGTTCATATAGGGTGCGTAGGGTAGTTAGTACCTTCTGGCTATGATACTTTTCTTGGTCGAGACCGAGAGCGCTCCCGCCGACCAGTTCTATTTTAATTAAATTGCTTATACAATTCGATGACCTTAATTCAATGCAACTAGTCTTGGGGGTTGCAAGAGCGCCGATCAATGACCTTGATGACGTCATCCAATAATGTAAATATTAAATTATTAATAATTTTTAATAATATTAAATTTATAAATAATTAAATAAAAAGAAGTTGTTTTACCTGGAATCGAACCTCAATTGTTGAGTCGGGAGACGAGCATGCTAACCTCTAGACCATAGGGTCATTAAATTCATAGTAGTAAATTATCAAGTATAAGTATGTGACATTGTAAAATGTTTGTGAGAGAATAAGGTGAAATAGACAGAGTAAGATTATCTTTATGGAAACATTTTAGACACAAAATATTGATGCAATAAACGTTATATATATTAGCCATATAGCAAACTAATGAGGTTAAGTGTGAAGGTAAAAATTAACTGCAACGTAATGGTTATGTTAATCTTTATGTGTGTGATAATAAGTAAAGTAAAAAATAGACAAGTTAATTACATATCTTTGTTATTCTGCGTATGTACACAATTGGCATTATTTAACACCATTTTAGACACACAAAATGTTGATACAATTATGTCAAATATTAATCTTATATTACGGAAAATTTAGGCACAAACTATATTAATCTTAATAAATGCTGGATGATGGCAAAAAAAAGACGTGACCTTGTAAACGCCATTATGTTAAATTATTGATGCAAATACGTAACATTTTAGACACAAAATATTGATGCAAAATAAACGTCAAAAATATATTAATGCCATATTAGGCATAAATGTTAATAAATGCTGATGCAGTTGAGGATGGTAAACTAATAAGATTGAGTGTGTAAGAATAAAAAAAATAAAAAAGCAAGGTAAAAAGTGCCCTTGTTTATTACTCTTCGTATAACATCTAAACACCTACACAACGTTATTTAGGCATAAATAATTGTCAAACTATTGATACAATTACGTAACATTTTAGACACAAAAATTTATTAATGTGTCATCAAAAATGCTAGATGATGGCAAAAAAAAGACGTGACCTTGTAAACGCCATTATGTTAAATTATTGATGCAAAGACGTAACATTTTAGACATAAAATAGTGGTACAATAAAGGTTATATATATATTAGGCATATAGCAAACTAATAAAAAAGTAAGGTAAAAATCGACAAAAGACGTGACCTTGCACACAATATAGATGCAATTAGGTACACACAATATAAGTAGAGTTATCATATAGACAAGTCGATGCACTTATTAGACAAACAATTATGCAACGTCTTCATAACTAATAAAAAAAGTTTAACATTTGCCATACTGCACAATATTTTTGGTTATATTAGAGTAAATTAGTTAAAAGGGACGCGCGCGCGCACACACACACACACACATACTGCTACTGATGCAATACATTTTAACGGTGGGGGATATCATCATATGGAATGACAAATTATTTATTACTTAAATGTATTTTGTTTATAATTTTAAAGAAATGAATTTGTTTATAATTAATAGAAAGGATGTGGTTTTCTATAAAATCCTCTGTATATGAATAACAGGATGGGGGCCTAACACTTATCTTATCATTAATGGGGGTTTAAATAAACATAGAAAGGATGTGGTTATCTTTAAACTCGTTTGTATTTGAATAACAGGATGTTGCTTAACACTTATCAAGTAATAAAGTAGAATAAAACAAAAAATCAACGAAGGAATTTTCCTATATTGTAAACAACAATTACAATATAAAAGCAGTCTACCTTTTTTTAATTATGTTCAGTAGCCTTGCCAGTATCCAACAGTTCAGTTTCCATTTGTAATTTAATAAGCATTCAATTTACATATATAATTCACATAGAGAATTTATTAAATTAATGGGATTTATACCACACCTAAATAGAAGTAACTTCCTGAGTGAACAACAGATTGATTTTTGTGGACAAGAGTTGTGGATGTGCTAATGAATCATGACGAATGATTAGACAATAGAGAATGTATTGTGTTAAATGTCTTGGGATTTTGGTCAGGTTAAAATGTAAAGTTTTGGGTAAAATCACTGCACAAAGCAAAGTTTGATTGGACTACAATTAAATCTGTCGAATAACCAAGAAAAACACAGATGTACAAAAGAATATAAACATATATTGTCTTACATTGTTAAACAGGCATGTGATATGCACTAAAAACATGTTACTTTTAATCAAAGAATATTGGAACAAGTTAAACTATTGTTCGCAAAGTATGGGGAAATAAGTTTCTAATCTGGGAAAATGATTGCATTATATCCAAATTCGAAATCTTCTGCTTGTAGCAGTTGTCTAACGTCTATTAGTCCAAGAATAAACACAGATATACAAAAGAATATAAACATATATTGAACTAAAACAGTCTTAAGTTATCGGATGTCAATTATTGCGGATTGCAATAACAGTTTGCTAGTAATTTCCAAGTTCTTTCCTCAACCTTACTAAACATGTAAACAACTTGTTCTACTGTCTTACATTGTTAAACAGGCATGTGAAATATTATGCACTAAAAACATGTTACTTTTAATCAAAGAATATTGGTACAAGTTAAACTGTTGTTCGCAAAGTATGGGGCAATAAGTTTCTAATCTGGGAAAATGATTGCATTATATCCAAATTCGAAATCTTCTGCTTGTATGGGGAAATAAGTCCAAATGATTGCGTTATATCCAAATTCAAAATCTTCTGTTTGTAGCTGTTGTCTAATGTCTAATAGTTAGAGCTGTTTAAACAAAACAAAACAAAAATACTGCAAACATATAAGTGCCTGGTCCCCCAAACTTGTTGTAATTGGTACCGATTAGAAAGATATATTCTGTAGTCATTTGGAAGAAATTTATCAAAATATTCCCAAAAAAGGAAAATCATTCTTACTTTTGTTTAATGTTTTAACTTGTTTTCATTAGATGGAAATTATAACACAGAAGTATTTTTGCAGAGTCAGTTCATTCTTAAACCATCCATACGCGCCCCTTGCAAACGCGCGCGCGCGCGAGCCTTACATGCTGTTAAGTGAATAATTTAAAGGATAAAAAAATTAATGTTTCTCTATTTTTGTAATACAAAAGAAAAAAAAGAAAGGAAATAATTACAACAATTAAAAGTAAAAATTGATCACCGTTTTCTCTATCATTTTTCTCCCATAATACATAGATGTTTACGGTTCTATTATAAATAACACAAACATAATATTTTGTTTAATTACAAAATCCATCCCTTATACTTCAATTTTATTTTTATTTTGTTAATAATATACATAATTTACACACACAATACAAATCTTTCTTTTTTATGTCTACTGGCAGCATGTTTTAACTTATCTAATGTAATTTATTTTATGGTCAAAATCTAAAGCTAAGCCTAGCATTTCTCTTACTAACCAGCAATTAGATATGTGCAATGTCTCTATATTTTCCATCTAGAGTATAATCCGAGTTTATTTCTGTATGTAACTAGATCAGATTTCTTTGTAGTTTGGTCGTTTAAGGGAGTCTTACATGGCAACATGGTTTTACAGCGTCAATTAATGAATCAAAACTTACTAACTCACAAAAGCTTTCTTGAAGACTTACAACTACAAATCATCACCATAGACAATAATGATTAAGAGAGAAAAAATGACTCTTTATATACATATTATATAAGGCGCGTCAACATCTATGGTATTGGTGCCCGGAGCCTTCTCAGTGCACTGCCGGCCTCCGGGCCACTGATAACACTGTCCATCACCGCACAGTGGGCTGTAGAAGCTCTCTTAGGATTAAAAAATCTAAGGGCAGCATAGCTGGACTCGACCCGAGATCTCCGCGTAGGAGTCCAATGCGCTAACCACTGAGCTATAAAAATCCCTTCCCTCTTTTTATATTGTTGAGGGCCGAATATACGATACATATATAATATTACAGGAGATATGATTTTATTGTTTGTATGATTATTATTAATAATAATATCTATTTATGATATTATTTATATCTAATAGTTAATAGACAAAATGTTTATTTTATAAGAATGTACATTCTCTTATTGTGGTGGCTGGTTGAATAATATTATAACTGTCAGTAGATGTAATTAGAGGATTCTAGGTCCATTTTTTTTGAGCCCCAGGCACTTATGAATTTTCGCCCGAAGGCAAGGGTCTGGCGCGCGGCTACAAAATTACGATGAGACCCCCCATCTGATTTTTAACTAGGGAAAAAAATATTTTTGAGCCGCGGGATGGCATGCGAGGCATGCGGCTACGTTTTGAAAAATCTAGCTTGAAAACAACCTAAGGTAAAAAGAATATTTGTTAGCCGCGAGATGGGCATGCCTGACCTGCGGCTATGTTTTATAATATTTAGCTTGAAAATATAAGGTCGAAATTTGTCAGGGAAAAAAACTTTTTTTTGAGCCGGGAGATGGCATGCGGCTAAGATGTGTAATATTTAGCTTGAGACATTTTAAGGAATTTAATAATGTTTTTGAGCCGTGAGATGTCATCCAAGTCGAGGGCTACTATTTTATAATATTTAGCTAAGGACTTTAATATTTTTTGATATCATCCAATACGATGAACAAATACTTTGTTTTTTTTTATGTATTGTTAGAAACATTCTAAGGACTTTAATAATGTTTTTGAGCCGCGAGATGACATACAAGACTAGGGCTAAGTTGTGTAAAATTTAGCTTGAAACAATCTAAGGACTTTAATATTGTTTTTGAGCCGTGAAATGTCATCCAAGTTGCGGGTTAATATTTTATAATATTTAGCTAAAGACTTTAATATTTTTTGATATTTTGTTCATGTTTAAATTATGTTTACACTTATAATATTTTAGATAAACACATTCTAAGGACTTTAACATTGTTTTCGAGCCGTGAGATGGCATACAAGACTAGGGCTAAGTTTTTGTAATATTTAGCTTGAAACATGTTAAGGACTGTAATATTGTTTTTGAGCCGTGAGATGACATCCACCTCGAGGGCTAAGTGGTTATAATATTTAGCTAAGGACTTTAATAATTTCTGATATTATCATACAATACGATGAACAAATGCTTTGTGTTTTTAGGTATTGTTAGACTATACTATGAACAAAGACTTTGATTTTTTATGTATTGTTCTAAGGACATTCTAAGGACTTTAATATTTTTGTTAAGGCGTGAGATGACATCCCAGGACTAGGGCCAAATATATTATCATCCAATACCATAAACAAAGACTTTGTTTTTATTATGTATTGTTGGAAACATTCTACGGACTGTAATATTTTTCTTGAGCCGTGAGATGCATCCAAGACTGGGGCTATGTTTTTATAATATATAGCTAAACACATTTTAAGCAGTTTAATATTGTTTTTTAGCCGTGAGATGTGACATCCAAGTCGTGGGCTAAGTTTTTATAATATTTAGCTACAAACATTAAATATATTATCATCCTATACTATGAATAAAGACTTTGTTTTTTATAAGTCGAGGGCTAAGTTTTTATAATATTTAGCTAGAAACAATAAATATATTATCATCCAATACTATGAACAAAGACTTTGTTTTTTTTTATTTATAGTTAGAAACATTCTAAGGACTGTAATTTTTTTGTTGAGCCGTGAGATGACATACCAGTTCTAGGGCTAAGTTTTTATAATATTTAGCTACAAACATTAAATATATTATCATCCTATACTATGAACAAAGACTTTGTTTTTTTTTAAGTCGAGGGCTAAGTTTTTATAATATTTAGCTAGAAACATTAAATATATTATCATCCAATACTATGAACAAAGACTTTGTTTTTTTTATTTATAGTTAGATACAATATTTAGCTAAACACATTTTAAGGACTTTCATATTGTTTTGAGCCGTGAGATGACATACCAGGACTAGGGCTAAGTTTTTATAATATTTAGTTAGAAACATTAAATATATTATCATACAATACGATGAACAAATACTTGTGTTTTTTATGTTTATGTTCATGTTTAAATTAAATTATGTTTACACTTATAATATTTAGCTAGAAACATTCTAAGGACTTTAATATTGATTTTGAGCCGTGAGATGTCATCCAAGTCTAGGGCTAATATTTTATAATATTTAGCTAAGCACTTTAATATTTTTTGATATTATCATACAATACGATGAACAAATACTTGTGTTTTTTATGTTTATGTTCATGTTTAAATTAAATTATGTTTACACTTATAATATTTAGCTAGAAACATTCTAAGGACCATAATATTGTTTTTGAGCCGTGAGATGGCATCCTAGAATAGGCGGCTAAATATATTATCATCCTATTCTATGAATAAAGACTTTGATTTTTTTTTATGTATTGTTAGAAACATTCTAAGAACTTTAATATTGTTTTTTAGCCGTGAGATGAAATGCAAGTTGAGGGCTAATTTTTTATAATATTTAGCTAGAAACATTAAATATATTATCATATACTATGAATAAAGACTGTGTTTTTTTTATGTATTGTTAGAAACATTCTAAGACTATGAATAAAGACTTTGTGTCTTTTTTATGTATTGTTAAAAACATTCTAAGGACTTTAATATTTCTG
This sequence comes from Triatoma infestans, assembly GCA_011037195.1. Classification (NCBI taxonomy): domain Eukaryota; kingdom Metazoa; phylum Arthropoda; class Insecta; order Hemiptera; family Reduviidae; genus Triatoma; species Triatoma infestans. The sequence goes on from JAAEAF010013674.1 coordinate 56,514, forward strand.
TTGAGCTGTGAGATGACATTCAAGACTAGGGCGAAGATTTTATAATATTCAGCTAGAAACATTACATATATTATCATCCAATACCATGAACAAAGATTGATTTTTTTATGTATTGTTAGAAACATTCTAAGGACTTCTATATTGTTTTTTAGCCGTGAGATGACATCCAAGTCGACGGTTAATATTTTATAATATTTAGCTAGAAACATTAAATATATTATCATCCAATACGATGAACAAATGCTTTGTGAAGTTTTATGTATTTAGTTCATGTTTAAATTAAATTATCTTTACACTTATAATATTTCGTGAGATGACATGCAAGACTAGGGCAAATATGTTATAATATTTAGCTACAAACATTAAATAAATTATCATTCAATACTATGAATAAAGACTTTGTTTATGTATTGTTAGAAACATTCTAAGGGCTTTAATATTGTTTTTGAGTCGTGAGATGACTCCCAGGACTAGGTCCAACTATATTATCATACAATACGATGAACAAATACTTTGTTTTTTTTTTTATGTTCATGTTTAAATTAAATTATGTTTACACTTATAATATTTAGCTAGGCTAAGTTTGTATAATATTTAGCTACAAACATTAAATATATTATCATCCTATATATGAATAAAGACTTTATGTATTGTTAGAAACATTCTAAGGACTTTAATATTTTTGTTGAGCTGTGAGATGACATACAGGACATGCGGGTAAGTTGGCTAGAAACATTAAATATATTATCATCCAATACTATGAACATGTATTTTTATGTATTGTTTCATTTTTTTATGTGTATTAATACTAGTATACTATGTTTTTTCATGTTTTAATACGTGTGTGTATTCTGTATTTTTTACTTTTTTAAGTTTAGTACTACTATGTTTAATATTAACCGTCGACTTGGATGTCATCTCACGGCTAAAAAACAATATAGAAGTCCTTAGAATGTTTCTAACAATACATAAAAAAATCAAAGTCTTTGTTCATAGTATTGGATGATAATATATTTAATGTTTCTAGCTGAATATTATAAAATCTTCGCCCTAGACTTGAACGTCATCTCACGGCTCAAAAACAATATTAGAATGTTTCTAGCTAAATATTATAATAACTTAGCCCCCTCGATGTCATCTCACAGCTCAACAGAAATATTAAAGTCCTTAGAATGTTTCTAACAATACATAAAAAAAACACAAAGTTTTTATTCATAGTATATGATAATATATTTAATGTTTCTAGGAAATATTATAAAAAATTAGCCCTCTACTTGCATTTTATCTCACGGCTAAAAAACAATATTAAAGTTCTTAGAATGTTTCTAACAATTCATAAAAAAAAAATCAAAGTCTTTATTCATAGAATAGGATGATAATATATTTAGCCGCCTAGTCTAGGATGTCATCTCACGGCTCAAAAGCAATATTGAAATCCTTAGAATGTTTCTAACTAAGTATTATAAGTGTAAACATAATTTAATTTAAACATGAACATAAACATAAAAAACAGAAGTATTTGTTCTTCGTATTGTATGATAATATCAATAAATATTAAAGTGCTTAGCTATATATTATAAAATATTAGCCCTAGACTTGGATGACATCTCACGGCTCAAAATCAATATTAAAGTCCTTAGAATGTTTCTAACAATACATAAAAAAATCAAAGTTTTTGTTTATAGTATAGTCTAACAATACCTAAAAAACACAAAGCATTTGTTCATCGTATTGTATGATAATATCAGAAATTATTAAAGTCCTTAGCTAAATATTATAACCACTTAGCCCTCGAGGTGGATGTCGTCTCACGGCTCAAAAACAATATTACAGTCCTTAACATGTTTCAAGCTAAGTATTACAAAAACTTAGCCAGTCTTGTATGCCATCTTACGGCTCAAAAACAATGTTAAAGTACTTAGAATGTGTTTAGCTAAAAAATTATAAGTTTAAACATAATTTAAACATGAACAAAATATCAAAAAATATTAAAGTCTTTAGCTAAATATTATAAAATATTAGCCCGCGACTTGGATGGCATTTCACGGCTCAAAAGCAATATTAAAGTCCTTAGAATGTTTCAAGCTAAATATTACACATCTTAGCCGCATGCCATCTCCCGCTCAAAAAAAAAGTTGTTTTTTCCCTGACAAATTTCGACCTTATATTTTCAAGCTAAATATTATAAAACATAGCCGCAGGTCAGGCATGCCAATCTCGCGGCTAACAATATTCTTTTTACCCTTAATTTTTTCAAGCTAGATCTTTCAAAACGTAGCCGCATGCCTCGCATGCCATCCCGCAGCTCAAAAATATTTTTTTTCCCTGGTTAAAAATCAGATGGGGGGTCTCATCGTAATTTTGTAGCCGTGCGCCAGACCTCTGCCTTCGGGCGTAAATTCATAAGTGCCTGGGGCTCAAAAAAATGGACCTAGAACCGGTAAATTACATCCAATACTGTCGAAGAAGAGAAAAAGAAAACAAAGGTATAAATCAGGTTCAAACTTCTGGGCAAAATATTGTATACTTATTATAAAATAGGTGTAAATATATTAAGGGGAATTATGTTGAAAACAAAGTAAATTGTGAGATCTAACCATGTAATTTATGACATTTGTAACTGTGGCTTTTTGTCGTATCTGTTGGTTTTATTATTACTTTCTCTTACTCCTAGTAAGAGGAAGTATTGTAATCGTGTCAAATTTTCGATATTGAGTTTTCACCGGAAATACCCGTTTTGAGGTCCCCTTGCTACACTACTCCACAGCAAAAGGAACACTTATCGCGGCCAGACTAACTCAGAGGAGACGGGGGATTCAACAGATTAACATCTATATAAAATAAAAAAATAGGGGGAAAAAAAAGGAGGTAGGATATAAAAAAGGAAACAAAATAAATAAATAATAAAAAAAAAATAAGTCCATTAAATAAAAGAAGTGATACACCAGGAAGAGTAATTAATAATCGTAATAAAAAAAAATTATACATGGGATCGGATTTGAACTAGTGATTCTCCGCCTGCCAAGCCGTTGCTATACCACTCTGCCACACTCGAGCTTGACAGTAAGCTAGTTCTTCGCTACTGTTCAGTTACTAATGACAATAATTTCAATAACCATGTTCATTTTAATCCATTGTATAATTAACCAAAACACAAATTTCTTTTTACAAACTCGTTTTATTAAAACAAATCATCAATAATTACAACCAAAAAAAAGTACCACCACCAGGCCTGGTTTTCTTTCTTAATTACAACAAAAAAAAGGAAATTAATGACACATTTGTCCAATCTAACCTAAGTATTAAACAGAAGTAAAAGATTTTAAACATAAAATTAATGAGTAAAGAAAAATAAATTAAATTAAAAATAAATAAATAAACAGAAAGTAAATAAAAATATGTTATAATAAATTAAATTCTGTCTCTAGAGGTATAAATTAATGAATTGACCAGGTTACTTTCAACCAACCAAATAATAAAAAAACACATTTAGCTGTACCACCACAATTGTCAGAACTTATCTTTATTTTCTTCTGTGACCACTAGAAAACAGCTTTTCTTGTGCCCCTCTTTGTACTTTCCTGGTTCTCTCCAGACTTCGCCTGGAACCCTTGAAGGAAAGTGCTGCCATGAGATGAGATGGGAAAATTCCACCATGTGGTTTACCTTCACGGGCACAACCTTCAGTCTCTTTAACCTTCTCTCTTTCACAGTGTTGCCACCGCAGCCTCGTCGGAATTCCCTAATCCTACTACTTAATAATTAAATGTTAATCCTATCAAAATACTACTAAATATTAATCCTAAACTTAGCCTAACTTAAAATTAAAACTATCAACTAGCTAAACCTAATAATTAAATACTAACTTTTTAAACTACTTAACCTAGAACTAGCCTACGATTTATTCTCTAACAGAAACCACGATAGCAGCGGAAAGTAAGACAGGAAGGAGGTTGGACCAAGTAGGGACTTGAGGAGTCTAGTCTGCTTACTTTTTTTCCTCCTAAATTTTACACGTAATATTTCTCCCCTATTCTTGCCCAAAAAGGCAAAAAAAGAAAAAAGTTCTGAACCCGTGGTGGATAGGACTGTTCTGAAAGTGGTGGTGCTAGAAAGCCTAAACATCTGGATGAGGTTTCAAATCTTTAGGATGGCCACATCCCCAAACTGCGGCCTGTCTCGTCTTCCAATTCATAGGCCGTGTTGGATAGTTTTTTCCTACCGTGCACTGAACATACTTGGGAGCCAGTTTAAGTGGAGAAGTTCCGAGACGCGTCCGATAGAACGATGTTCTTCTTCCAGACGGTTTGACCTTCTTCGTAGGTTACGTCCCTACTTCTAAGATTGTAAGTATTCTTGGCCCTCTCATAGGCCTCCTTAAGTTTAGACTCTACCTTTTTCCAAACTTCCCGTAACTGCTGTAGTCGTAAAGCTGTAGGGTCTCGAATCTCGGCCTCGGGTATTTCTTCTGAAGACTGAATTGGTGGATACTGCTGTCCGGAGATCTTCAGCTCTCTCCCAAAATTGAGGTATACCGGGGTATAGCCGGTAACTTGATGAGTAGCTGTCCTAATGGCGAATGCAACTTTTTGCACACACATAAATACGTACTACATTTATTTGAAAAATATTTCCCCGGGAAAATTTGATATTTTGGGGGCCTTGAGGCAACAACATTAGGGTTATGCTTTTCTGTAAAGTACCATTTCAGAATAATATATGCTTTTATCATCTAAATAATATTAATACACATTAGTAGCATTGATAGAATTCCAAATTTGAATAAAATTCCTGTTAACAGGAATATTATTCAAAAATAATTACAACGGTTTTCTTTAAGGTTGGAATGTCTGCAGCGTATTTGTAACTTATTACTTTTATTTGAAATAATAATTTTTTTCTGAAAAAGTGAGTATAGAAGGGTATGGAAGTCAGTCTGTCAGTTACTTTAAATTTAATTTGCATAAATACGCCTTCTTGGTTTTCACATAGTACGCTCTTCAAGAGGCTGCTCAGGAATACAAATAAAATCCCCACCACCATTGTTATGGCCAGCCCAAACCAATGCTCCAATTTTAAAGAAAATTTCCTCATTAAATTGTATTAATTGGGTCTAAGGGAAAGTCGTGCAGTGTATCACAAGTTATGTTTAGATGTAATTATGAAATGAAATGATATCTTTATTGCATATTTATAGAGATAAAATCTCATTGCAAGAGTTGACCTTACTAGTTATTGCAAAAGACAAGGCATATGGTTATATTATTAATGTGTGTAACAAAAAATAAAATTAACATAATAGGAAACATCTTGATAAAACGAAAGAAAAACAAACAAAAATCACTATACATTCAGTAGCAAAATAAATTAAATACTTTTCAGAATAAACTTAATTTAAAATTATTTTGAATGTATCAAATAGTTTACCAATAATTATTATATACACATACAAACAAAGCTATACAAAACATATATGTATATGTATGCGAGTGTGCAATAATTTCTTTGAGGTGTAAATAATGAGATAAGGTAGGCAAGGGAAATTTCACCCTAAAACAGATTTTCTAAATTGTAGGTTATTAGTTACAAAAAATATAAACTATTTTCTCGTCATCATTGTCACTGATAGTGAGTAAGTTCATTATTTTATCCGAGAGCGTGTTATTATGAAAAATGTATTTATTGATAAATTTAGCTCTATATACATTGATAAGATTGCCAGATCGAATATATTTAATATCACCCTGATATATTCTGGTCTTATAGATATATGATATTAGACTCTGAATATACCTCTAAAAATGATATATTTATCCGAGCACTGTGATGATAACAATAATAATTCGCGTTAGCGCGCCCATCTCGCGCCACACAATCAACAGTGAATGCTGATTAGTTGATAGAAGTCTCGTTTATGGCGCGCGCATAGCTTGCGCCAACGCATTCCGCCAGTTCCGCTCTCGCCAAATGTCAAAAATGACAAAACTAAATTTAAGTCACAAATACTTATTAAAGGGTGCTCCACACCAACTGACAATCAGATAGCATTGACGTCGTAAGATTTTATGGCCGCAGCTGTATGTGCATTTATTTTTATTATAAATTAACAAATGTTTAAAGATTTAAGTTGGTTTTTTATTTAATAAAAACCTATTCTATAAATTCTATATTTTATTTATAAATTTCTTTCCTAAATGATATATTTTTGAAATCTTAATCATATATATATATTTATATTATTCACCTGGCAACTCTATACATTGAGCACCAGGGTTTAGATGTAATTATATAATTTTATTTTTTAAATACTTAAATAAAATTCTGATTTTAAGTTTAGTAATATTTTTATTTTTTTTTTGGTGTTACTTCACGATGAGGGTAATTTGATTAAGACATTTCTTCAAAAATAAATTTGATGCTGTTCTTTGCATTTATAGGCGAGCTCTCAACTATAAATATTAGAAATTATTTCACAAAATTTACCTATATAATATATAAATATTCATCCATTATTTTATCCGTCGTAGCATGCATATTAGATTTATTCCTGACCGGTTTCGGATATTCATCCATCGTCAGAGCAAATTCACCAAGTTTGTGTAGAGAGTTCACTTCAACTAAATGTTTCTGTAGACTCACACTTGTTGGTTGTATGTATGTGGGAAGGTTATAAGGTTATGTTACTAAATGTGTGTGTTTCATGATAAAGTGAAATTATTATAAATTGTGATTAGGCATTAGAAAACAGTGTGTAATAAATAGCATGTTTTGAAGAATAGTTTATAACTAAATTTTAAGACGGTTGTTAAGCATGCACTGTGTTTTATCAAGTCATTTTCATTTGGGAGGGGGGTAAGTTATTTCAGGAGTAAACTGTATTAATAAGATTAGATAAATTTTTAGGGAAAGGTAATTAATGGATTAATTTTTAAAGAGAAAGGTACTGCAAAGTTTATGGACAATGAAAAGTTTGTACAAGTAAAAAATAAATGTGAAAAAGAAGAAGAAGCAGGGTTAATATAAGAGAACATGTAAGTAAATTGATATGTAAGAAGGTGGTAGCAAACAGCAAATTGGTGATGATTTTAAATTAGTAATAAAGGAAATCAAATGAGTGCTTTATTATTTTTTCATGTTTATTTTAAATGATATTAATTTACATTTAAATTACATTAAGAATATGATGTGGTGGCATTTGTAAAGGGCACGGTAGGCTATTTCAAATATATCATGCAAATAATCTGCTTTAATCGGGGAAACAAGAAGAAAATTTAGATTTTTTTTTTTTTTGTGAGCATATATATTTATATATATACATATACTTATATATATATATATATATGCGCGCGCGCGCGTGTGTGTGTGTGTGTGTGTGAATGTATATATGCATAAATGTCTTTTATACTGGTTTGGCGGTATGTTTTAAGTTAGGTGTGAGAAATGACCTTAAAGAGTGTGTCTGAGTTATAATTTATTTGGTCATTCATTAGGATAATCTTGTGTTTGTATATTTCTATTTTTTCTAAAATGTCCATTCGTATTCCTTTTGTGCCTTGAATCCAACTATAAATATTCATTAGTTGACAATCTGTATATTTGGAATAATTAACTAAAGATTATGATTTACGGTAAGTGTAATAAAAATAGCACTGTGATATCCATCCGGACTTTTTTATTTTGTTTAAACCTTGATCACTACCTTGACTAGCTGATCATTGGTAAAAATTTGTGTGAGACTTTACATATTTAAAAAGATAAAGTTTTTTTGGCCTTTTTACTTTCTCTTACTTCTAGTAAGAGGAAGTATTGTAATCGTGTCAAATTTTCGATATTGAGCATTCACCGGAAATATCTGTTTTCAGGTCCCCTGAGTCCAAAAAAGTGGTTTTTAGCAAATGGTCTGTGTGTGTGTATGTATGTATGTTAACAGCATAGCTCAAAAACGAAAAATCGTAGAAAGTTCAAACGTGATATTTACGTTTAAGTATCCCATGGGATCTGCGGTGAATTATGTGTCAATATTCCTCAACCGGAAGTACCACTCTTACTAGTTTTTTTTTTTTATATTATGCGATTTTCCTCAAAATGGCTCCGACGACTTTCTTTTAAACTTAGTATATCAACTACACATACAAAGAGCACAACTTTTAATTTGAACTTTCTCCAGGGAAATTCATTTAAGGGCACTTCTGGGGGAGGGGTGGGGTTCGGTTTCCATTTAAAGTGCTATTCCAGTTTAATAGACAATTCTGTCATCTAAATAATGTTAATTAGAATTAAATATGTTGTTGAAATTCCGAATTTGAAAAAAATCAGATAACCGGAAGTGCGTTTGTTTTGACACTTTACTAAATGATTCATTCATTTTTTCCCGATTTTCTCAAAAATGGCTTCGACGATTTTCTTGAAACTTCGTATACAAAATAAAAATGCAAAGATCTACATCTTTTATTTATGACATTTCTCTGGAAAAATTCATGTAAGGGCAGTTTTAGGGGAGTGGTGGGTTTGCAGCTTTCCCTAAAGTGGTATCATAGTTGATTATACAATTCTATCATCCAAACAAAATTAATTAGAAATAATAAACAGATGGCCCAAATTCCAAGTTTTAAGAAAATTGTCTTGGAAGTGCGCCTACACTGAACAGCTTTTTCAGTTTTCGACGAATTTCGTTATAGTTGATATACAAACTATAACATCTGTCAATTATAATTTTGAGAACAGGAGTAAGAGAAAGTTGTGTGAGTGTTTCACACCAGATTTATTTTTTTAAAGTAGGTATGTGTACTATAAAGAGCTACAACTTTTATTTGAAACATTTCTCCTGATAATGCTATTTTGGGGGGCTTTTGGTGGTGGGGTGAAGTATGGTTTTCTCTAAAGTGCTATCATAGTTGATTATACAATTCTACCAGTTAAACAAAATTAATTAGAAAATTAGTAAACCGGACGTGCGCTTTTACTGAACAGTTTTTCAGATTTTGACGAATTCCAACGAACTCTGACGAATTACATTATATATATGGTACACTAACAGTAACTCTAAAATTTGTCAATTTCAATTTTGAAAACTGGAGTAAGAGAATGTTGTGTGTGTGTTTTACACTAGGTTTTTTTTTTTTATAACGTTAACTATTTGTTTTTTTACTATCTCTTACTCCTAGTAAGAGGAAGTATTGTAATCGTGCCAAATTTTCGATATCGAGTTTTTACCGGAAATATCCGTTTTGAGGTCCCCTGAGTCCAAAAAAGTGGTTTTTAGCGAATGGTCTGTGTTTGTGTGTGTGTGTGTGTGTCTGTGTGTGTGTCTGTGTGTGAGTCTGTGTGTGTGTATGTATGTGAACAGCATAGCTCAAAAACGAAAAATCGTAGAAAGTTGAAATTTGATATTCCGTTTAGAGGTCACCATGGGATCTGACTGTACGTTATCTGTAAAAATTCCTCAACCGGAAGTACCACTTTACTAGTTGGATTTTTTTACTTTTTTGCGATTTTCTCAAAAATGACTCCGACGATTTTCTTTAAACTTCAAACATCAACCCCCAAATACAAAGAGCTACAACTTTTATTTGAAACATTTCTCCGAGAAAATGCATTGAAGGGCACTTTTGAGGGAGGGGTGGGGTTAGGTTTCCATCTAAAGTGCTATTTCAGTTTATTAGACAATTCTGTCATCTAAATAATGTTAATTAGAATTAAATATGTTGTTGAAATTCCGAGTTCGAAAAAATCGGATAACCGGAAGTGCGTTTACTTTACCACTTTACTAAATGATTTATTCACTTTTTCGCAATTTTCTCAAAAATGGCTCTGACGATTTTTTTGAAACTTCGTACATAAACTAAACATGCAAAGATCTACAACTTTTATCTAAAACATTTCTCTGGGAAATTTCTTTTAAGAGCACTTTTAGGGGAGGGGTGGGGTTAGATTTTCATCAAAGTGCTATCCTAGTTGATTATACAATTCTATCACCCAACCATAATTAGTTAGAAATAAATAGATGACTGAAATTCCGAGTTTCAAGAAATTAGTAAACCGGAAGTGCGCTTTTACTGAACAGTTTTTTCAGTTTTCGACGAATTTCATTAAATTTTGTACACAAACTATAAAATTTATCAATTATCATTTTGAGAACTGGAGTAAGAGAAAGTTGTGTGAGTGTTTCACACCAGATTTTTTTTTTTGTTATTTTGCTATGTTTTTATATTAATGTCAGTTTTTGATTTTTCAATATTCTTATGTTCTATTTATTTTTTTATAAATAAATAAATAATTACTATTATTTTTTTTTCTTTTGAGTGTGTTTACGTACACATACAAAGATGGCCTTCTTGCTAAAAATAATTTATTTTCTTTAGGCAAATAAATTTATTATTATTAGCACTTCTGAGACTGTAACGTGCATGCACCAACCTGCTAGGAGAGCAATCATTTCTACAGTTTGTTGTACTGAACAAAAATAATACAGGCTCTTGTTCCCTGACCTTCAAAACATGCCTGCCTGTACAGGCATGTACCATTAAATGCAAGTTAATACAAAGTTCACTTCTCTTGTTTATTAGAAATAAAATATTTCAATACTATTACTGTCTCATTTTTATTATAGTAGTATATAGTAATATTATTCATATAGGTTATATATACATATTTTGCTAAAATAGCCAAACTTAGATCAAAGAAACGCCATTCAAGGTCTTATAATAAAATGAGGATACATTCTAATGCATGATGTAATTATAGATTTAATTCATCTTCCCAAATAATGACCGGAGACCCAAATAATGGAGAATGAATGAAAATAACAACAATAATAATAATAATATTGGAAAGAAAATAAATACCAGTATTGTAATCAAATTAGAAGAATAAAGGAAGTGAAAAATAGTGAACATCTGCCAACAGGAAGTATTTATATTAAGATATCAGAGACATTTTCCGTGGTAGCCTTCATTTTGTGGTCATCGACCGGTTTTGGGCGTTCGCCCATCTTCAGGATGCGTTTGTCAGACAGTGTAATAACACAGACTTGTACAGAGCAAATTCAGTTTATACACTGAATTTTTGTTCATTGGAGTGTGGAGTGTATAAACTGAATTTGCTCTGTGCAAGTCTATGTTATCACACTGTCTGACAAATGCATCCTGAAGATGGGCGAACGCCCGAAACCGGTCGTTCCATCACAACAACTATATTAAGAGATAATAAGATTTGTTCATAATTATATGTATAAATAATTTCAGGATAGGATGTTATGGAAGAGGACGATTTTCAAAGTTGCTTTTATTAAGGAGATCATTAATTTGAATTCGGCCAAAATTAAATTTATTGCAACAATAGAAATAAAAAGCAGGAAATTGAAAATTAAAAAAAAAAAAAAAAAAATTCTGGTGTATACACTTGCACAACTTTTATTACTTAACTCATTTTATTTGACGGTATTATTAGTGTAAAAATCTTGTGTGAAACACTCACACAACTTTCTCTTACTCTCCTGTTCTCAAAATTATAATTGACAAATGTTATAAGTTTGTGTACCAAATTTAATGAAATTCGTCGAAAACTGAAAAAAACTGATCAGTAAAAGAGCACTTCCGGTTTACTAATTTTCTTAAACTCGGAATTTTGGCCATTTATTTATTTCTAATTAATTTTGTTTGGATGATAGAATTGTATAACAACTTAGGCAGCTTACACACTGATGCAACGCAACTCACACGACCGACTCAAGCAACTAGTTGCATCAGTCTGACCCATAAGGATTCTGATTCATTTTACGAGAAGCATTCACACTTGTGCAATCCGACTGATGCAACCTTACGACTGGTTGTATGCGACTGGACATGCCGGTCGCACCGCGATCAGTTGCATTGGTTTTTGTATGTATTGCCAATTAAAATATTATTTTGTTCATTTTATAGCAAAATGAACGCTGAAGCATTCAGCGTTAAATTAGTGCAAGAAGTAGAAAAATATCCAGCATTATACATAGAAGCACCATACATTTGTAGGGGTTTTAGTGAACCAGTGAACCCCCACCACTCATCCACTCTAGCGGAGAGAAACAGCCCCTCTCGCACAGAGAGGAGAGGCTCGGCCAGTGTATATATATATATATAAGAGATGGACAGTCAGAGAATCATTCTGTTGAATTCAGTTTTGCACATCAGATATCATTCTGTTGATTTACAAATCAGTTTAACTTCACTCCGTACATATAATTTTAGCCACGTCAGTCTGTCAGTTCAGTTCAGTTCTAAACTCTACAGTGTAAAGTCCTTGGCAGTCAGTCATATACATAATATATATCAATTATATATCTTAACCAAATCTTAAGGTG